>JAQGAK010004258.1:0-12637 GCA_034696945.1 Lipothrix lubbocki
ATTGTAATTTAATAATGGTTGTCATGGCCTCGGCTGATTTATCGACCTGAATAAATATCTATCTATCTATCTATATGATTATGTTGTGTGATGAAATTTTAAAATCATTTTGTACATGAAGATTTTTCCTCTCTACTTACAAAAAGACTTCAAAGTGTAGAATAAAAATGTCGTAATTAAAATGTTATGTTGCTCTTTATGTATGTGTATGATTATTTTATTTCCAGTTTGTGGTAAAAGATTCCATCAACTTGGTCAGCTTAATGGACATCTGAGAAGACATAGAGTGGATAGACCTTATAAGTGTAATTTTTGTACTAAGGTGAGTCATTAAAGTGCTAAACTGTTTTTTCAGTATTATGTATTCATGTATTCATAAATTATTTCAAACTGGTTCTCAAGTAAATTTCTAATTTGACAGGCTTTCAGATTAGCTGAATCATTAAAAGAACATTTGAATAGCGTCCATAGCGAAGATCGACCCTTTCTTTGCGAGGAGTAAGTGTTCAAAGCACTATTTATCGTAATTTACCAAATTATGAATTTACCCACGGAATGTTACTTGTATACGTTCCAAATGCCACACGTGTGTGTTTAGATTTTTTGTATTACTCTTCGTTTACATAAATTTTCTAGATGTGGTGCTGCATTCAAACTCCGCAAATATCTGGTTGTTCATATGAAATCCTACTGTCCTGGGAAACGACTGTCTACAGCAAGAAATAGACATTCAAATATGTCACCCGTGGTTGACAATAATCCTCCAGGTACTTCCTTGGAATCGACTCTATCGACAGCGACAGCTCCCCCATCATTTAATTCTAGTCCTCCAGAAACTGAGACTTTAGATGGAAATGCCGGATTTGGAATATCTGTACTTCTAGGAATTACTATGTCAGACAGTCATCATAATAATGTTGCTGACAATTAAGGGAGACCTACGTGAAGAATAACTTCTACTAATGATATTATTTGTATGCATCTCATTAAATTCTACAATAATCATTATATTAAGTCTTTAAGAAAATAATGATCGATAATAGAAAAGTAGTGTACCATAGAGTTTTTGTAGTTAATTAATAAATATTTAAGGAGTTAATATTTGTAATTTTTAATACAGCGGATGTCGTAATTCGTAATTAACAACCGTATTAATTTATTAATATAAAATGAAGATTTTGTAATTAACTATTTGGTATTTTATGTACGAATACGAAACGAAATGTTTCCTACTGCCTACTGCCCACTACCTTACATTTTTTATATGTATACATATATTACTGCGTACAGATATTCTTGCAGAAACACCGGGACGGCGGAGTTTCGAATTCATAGTATAAGCACAGAAAATGTTTTTTCGGGGATTGTAATTGTAGGGAAATTCTAAAATAAATACATAATTCTCAATTTAAATTTAAAAAAATCCTTTAGATTGTTTTCAAATTTTAAATGGTCAATTTTTTAAAATTTGCTAATAAATTAAATAAATGTAATAAAAATACGTTCAAATTTTGATATTGAGCTGTCATCTGTCATATATGTTCACATTGCATATTATATCACACATATTTCCTGTGTAGAAAATAAAAATAGGTCATCAAAAAAATGATGGCAAATCAAGAAAAAGTTGCAACTTCTGACGATCCAGAAATTAATGTCAGTAATAATGAATCCTATTGTATACTCTGTCTGAAATTAATTCCACCCCAAAACAGCGACGACAGAAGTCCAAGATTTAAAGATCAGACAATTAAACATTTCCGCTCGGTTTTCAAGCTCCCGGAGATCCCATTTCATGATGAACTCCTCCAAATCTCCTATTGTTCCGAATGTCGGGACCTTGTAAGGTCAACGGTTTCATTTTACCAGCGGATGGTTAATTATGAATTTAGGCTGGCCGCGCATAAGGAATCTGTCATTCAACATTTAAAACAATGTACAAATCCTTCCACATTGTGTCCTCGTCCGAATGAAAATGTTAAGCGGATGTGCAGTTTGAGGAAACTAATTCAAGAAAGTATGACCTTCAGAATAATAAATAGCTAATAAAGATAATAATATTTATAAATTAACAATAAATTCTAGTTTGTAATTGTAGGCATAATTATATTTATTTATTAATAATGATTCTTTTTTTTGGAATTTCCAGAGTTGGGCATTGAATCCGAAGAAATTGAATTAGAGGAAATAACAATTGATGATGAAGATGATTTTGTTCTTGATGACTTAAATATTCCATATAGTCCAATAATATGTGAAGAGATTTCTGACCATGAAGAAAGTTCAATGAACTTCATGTAAATACTTTTCAAGTATAATTATTGTTCGCATTTTATACATCGAATTCTGAAATTCGTATTAATGAAATGTCAAGTCCTCTGAAAATTATTGATTCAAAAAATATTTTCTTCGTAATTAATGATTTCTTTATACAGAAATCCTGGACAAAATACTAAAGAAGCAACAAAAAACATTAAGGACATCAAATTTGTCCTCCCTGATAACATAGTTTTGCGGGATTGTTCCATCTCTGTAAGAAAGCTCAGCCCGGAAGATCTCAGAGAATATCGCGAAAGAACAAACCGGAACAAACTAAGATATCGAGCTTGCAAACCACGACAATTTCTTACAAATTTTGCATTTAAGTCACTCCCTCAAGTTAGCAAAATGGTTAAGAAGACAAGGAAGATACGCTGTAGCATTGTGGATCCTAAAACTTCTCAAAGGTGTAAACAAGTCTTTATGAATAAGGAGAAACTACAATTTCATGTTCAACGATTTCATTCCAGTAAGTATGTATTTTATATTTCTTTATAAAGAATAATTACGAGATTGTAACGAAATCCTTAATAATAAAGTTCATTGTTTTATTTTTTATTTATTTTATTTTAAATGTTTTACTAAAGTATATGTAATGTATTTATTATGTAAAGTATATTTAAAAATTGTTGACAATTTGTTTTCCATGTAAATTCAGAATCGCCAGTACCAACAACAGCAACAATTACAAAACGATACACCTGTGAGCACTGTGACTATTCCGCAAAGACTCAGTTTAGGATAAAAAAGCACACGATGGTGGTTCATATCGGTGTGCCAGCAACAATTTGCGAATTTTGTGGGGCTTCCTTCCGGACGGAATACCTTGCAATCAATCATAAAGCTAAAGAACATGGTGAACCGTACCCGTTTAAATGTGATGATTGTGGCAAGGTAATTAGTTATTCTTGCATAATTTTATTGAATAATTAACGGCCACGGGAGTGACCAATCCAAGCAAATTTTCAACTCTTTTATAAATGTCCAACAATATCAATTTTGTTTCATCACAATAAATATTAATTTTTTTTATCAGGGATTCGCTGTGAAAGAACTATTAGTTCACCACCGTTACACACATACTGGGGCTTGGAAATATAAATGCGAAGTTTGTGGTAAAGGATACCCTACCAAGACAACTTATCTCATGCATAAACAGCGTTACCATGATGGTTGGATCTATAAGCACACTTGCGAGGGTAATTGTCTATTTTTGTTGATTAATATGATGCTCCTAAAATTGGTGACCTTTCCGTTCTTACTAATAATTAGTAAAATATCCCATCACTCCATACTTTATTAATCTTTCCCATTATTGCAAAACTAACTGTTAGAAAATTATGCAATAAATTATGGCAATCACTACCAAAATATATTGAGGCAAATATAAAATAATTAAAATAATTGCATTTATTTTTGTATGTTTCAGTGTGCGGTAAACAATTTCACGGTATAGGCAAGCTAAATTCACACATGAATGTCCATTCCGAAGACAAACCATATAATTGCAAACTTTGTGACACGGTAAGCCAGACATTGCTCACTGTGTAGACATACACGTTAATATTTTCTCTATAGTAATCTAAATAATTTGGTGTATATATTCTAAATAGATTATTGCCATTAAACTTTGTCCGATTTTACCGTTTCTTTAACAGGTTTTCAAATCCACGGCATCAGTGAAGCGCCATATGAAAAATGTCCATTGCGAAGATAGATCATTTCTTTGTCAGACGTAAGTTTTAATAATAATAAATAATAATAGTAACTATTGTTGTTAATTATTTAATTTATTAGCTAGTATTATTAATTATTTATTTCCTTAACTATTACTATTAATTATTAAATTTATTAGCTGGTATTATTTATTTTGTTCACTATTATTATTATTTTGTTCACTATTATTATTATTTATTTTATTCTCCATTTTTCTCTCTTGGCTTACGTGGTTAATTAGTAGAAATAATTAATTTTATTCGCACAATCGCAAGCTTTCTGATAACAACGTTATCCTTCATCAGGCAGATTAGTATACTACCAAAAATGTTTATAAAAAGCTTTCTCTTAAACTATACATACATTCATTTATCTTAAGTTTTCATATTTTTTAGAAATCCATTATTGACTTCTAATTTTAATTTGCGGAATAACGGGTTTCCAAGCGTCACTCAGGGAATAACTATTTATAATAATTATCAGGGAATAATTATTTATTTTGTTCACTATTATTACAATTTATTATTTAATTGAATAGTTTAGGTAAATTAATATTTTAATAAAGAGTAATTAAAAAAGGAAACATTTGATTTAAAATAAAATAAAATTGTTATTTTAATTTGAATCTATTTATCACATCTGTAATAATTATTCTATATTGTTTCCAGCTGTGGTGCTTCATTCAAAGCCAATCAATATCTTTTGTCACACATGAAATCCCACAACGGTACTGATAAAAAATCCCTGAATCCGGTGATATGCACGGAAACAAATAATGCTCTTGCTACGGACGACTCTTTAGATATTTCCCATCACTCCAGATCAGAACAAAATCAGAATGATTCTAAAATACAAAATCTTTCATTATAATTAAGAAGGAATATTAAACAGAGAGGGAATATTTACCCCTCACCAGCGGAATAACAATATGAAAATGTTAGTGAAGTTTATTACTTTTTAAATCAATGTAATTTTTTTTTGGTGAGTTTTAGTGCAAGTGTTTTCTACATTTATATTGAATGTAATGTATGTACATTTTAAAATAATGAACATGAGCAATAATTTGTTTAAACTATTTCACGGTAGTCTAAGATATTACGTATGTAATTAATTAAGTATTTAATCCAAATGAATAAAATCAAATTTATTGCTTTGCTTTCATCCCGTTGATGTCTTCATGAAACATTCTTGTTTCTTTAAAATTTGGCGCTTTGCAGCTTTGAATGTTGATTTTTTGAAAACTACATAAAATTGTAAATTAAATTGTCAAAAATGTCAACCACTCAATGTTAACAATAATCAGTAATTTCAGACGTATCCGGAAAATCAAAAACGTTAATATTTTTTCTGACCTCGATTTTATCAAAAACTAATAGTTTGCATTCAAATAACACCAGTTATGCGCAAAATTTATTTTTCAACAATGCCCGGATGTATTTAAATTTGAGCCCTAAAGGTCCTGGAACAGGGTTCCACGGATTTGAAGATTGTGGCAATAATATTACGATTTATGTAAATAAGGACGCAAATGAAAGGAAATTAAATTGTCTAGATGCAACTATTTTCGATTTTGAAAAATTCGTATTTCTGGCTGTGTATATATGCAATTTAGACCTCAAAAATTAGTTTTTTTTAGCTCTACGGGATAAAAAGCCACCAAGTAGGTATGGCATATTTATTTTGTATTCAGCACAAAAAGTTACCCTAGTGTCACTAAACAAAGAATTTTTATTGTACATAGGGTTGGCTCCACAAAATTTCAAAAGTGCTAAAAATTGATCCTCTCAATGTCAACTTTTTCCATGTTATGTTTTCGTTTGGACAAATTTTTAAAATCCCCGTCAAATTGTTGGTTCACCTAAGATGACACCATGACAATCGAAAATGGCCCTTTCTTAAACGCAATACCGCAAGACAAAACTTCTACATGACATAACATATTAGTTTTAAACACAAAATTTTTTATTTTAAAAATCCAAAATTGACAATATTTTATACAATTTATCGAATACGACGATATTAATATTATTTTATTTAAAAAATAATTAAATACAAATCGTTTTTTCCTTAATACTTACATCGTTCGATATTTAAATGATACAGGTGTTCTTAATAAAGTAAAATGAGTAATGTAAATTCATGTTGTCATCGGATCAATCTACAAAATGAAGTACCTAATTAAAGGCATTAGGTCGTGAAGTCTGGAAGCAACTGCAGCGTACAATTTTTGACACGAACTATTAACTTTATCTATATACCTTTGAAGCAGCATATTCATATAGCTTGAAAGCTTATATAGTTATGCAAGCAAGTAAATACATTTATTTTGCTTCTGCATTTAAAGGCCATTTTTTAAATGCCAGAGAATCAAAAGTTGACTTTCACTACACAAATCATTTTGAATGCATGATGATCTTGATCAGAAATTAACTAGGCTGGTACACGATTTTTGTATTAAATACAACAATTTTTTAAATATTGACCAAATCTTGATTATTTTAGTAGTAACTGTATTGTTAACGTAGGTACACATGTATGTGGGCATACGCATGCAATAACAGTCCATTTCCTCATATAGTTCAACAAAATTCTTCAGCTGCTCCGCTGCTTGTAACCTTTTACTTCAACCTAAACTAATATACACAACAAAAAAACTGTTCCCAACTTCCCTTATTAATAAAATCATCCAAAAATACGAAACGATGAACTGATTTGATTTAACTCTAATTTAGGTACATATTTTGTACCAGCTCTAAGCAGTGCGGAAATATTGAACTTAAAAAACGCTTATCCATTTTAAATGCATTAATGGCTATGCCGTTAAACATTGCTGCAATGATTTTTCTCTTTCAAAAGTTTCTGTATTAAAAACTGTAACACTTTCTCCTAAACAAAAATCACTTCTGCCATGTAGTATAAATAGACAAAACAAGTTTGAAATGATCACAATTCAATTTCAGGTCTTGTTCGAGAAGAAACAATTTAAACAATCTCATATATATAAATTCAAATAAGGAATAATTATTTTTCGGACCAAAATGATGAAGATCGTAAGTTTAATTCACATAGTTCTTAACATTATTTAATTCTTTACATTGTAGTAATTATTACGGTTTGGAAGGCTTAATTTTTAAGTAAATAATTAAAATATCAAATTTGTTCCCAAAAGCAGTAAATTTTATGTATTTTTATAGGCACTGGTTCTAGCTCTTTTCATCGCCGTTGCGACAGCAGGATACGCTGGAGGCTACGGTCATGGACACGGCGGTGGTCACGGACATGGTCACGGACATGGCGGTCATGGATGGGGACATGGTGGTGGTCACGGACACGGACATGGCGGTCATGGCTGGGGTCATGGAGGAGGTCATGGGCACGGTCATGGTCATGGCGGTCAAGGTTGGGGCTGGGGATGGCCAAGACACTACCAAGGTTGGGCCAGCGTAAACGCTCACCAGACCCCGTACCATTACAACTTTGGGGTAATTAAATTTTCCCATTATTTTGAAAATATGAATACGTACACCAATAATGCACAAGAATAAATAATTATAATGTATTTAAAATAAACTAATTAATAATATTGTAATTATGATATTTGTTTCTAATAATTTTATGACCAAATCTTAATTTCTCCATAGCTCCAAGAAAACGGCAAGGGCTACAGCAAATGGGTCTGGCAGGGAGCGGACACTCATCACGTGACCCCCGTCTACGGTCACGGTTGGGGATGGAGCGGTTAAGTTTGAATTCGGATTCTGGAACTTATAAGAAAACTGACCTTTAGCGCCACCACTGTGATAACAATGAACTTCTTCGCAAATTTTTTTGAATCTTTTCTCTGTTAATTGGTCGTATGTATAACAACACATTTTTCACTGTATTACAATTTTATTATTGATGCTCTTTAAAAGTTTAAACTTACCTGTTGGAATTGTAATAAAAGTAATTGCCTATAGATAAATTACACTTTAATGATGAAACTGAGAACCATTATTGCCTTAGAAATTTATTACCGGTCAAAACGCAACTATAATTTATACAGCAGTTTTATATTGTTATAATATTTTATTTCAATAGTTTTACATTACATTGATGGAATATCAATTTAAATTAATTACGTTGCTTTTTCCATTAAAAAATTGAATCCATATTTATTTTCAAAGACAGGCAATTTACTCCTCTAGAAAACAATTAACAGGTGAGTCCACGTGCTTCCCTCCGAACAGCAAAGGTAACTCATCCTCTTCAATGTATCCCAAAAGTGCCTCCTTGCTCTTTATCGGATCCGCATCCAAAACATCGATTTTGTCAAATGTTTTACCGGACATCACAGTTTTCAAAAATTTTAGGAAAATTGACATAATTCTTGGAGCTGGAATAAATATCATTTAAAATAACTTCCATTAAGTAAAATTTTCTGAAAATTAATTTCACAAGCGTTTGCAAATAATTTAAATAAATTAAATATGGCTACCGTCCTAATAAATTGGCTAAAACTTTTTAAATTCTTTCATATTACCATTAACAAGAATAATTTGTTCACATCGTTCCGGATAATTGGCTTCGAACTGAAACACGAAATCTTTCATCATCTGGAACACTAAAAAAGCAAAAATGTTCTTTAAAAATTAGAATACAATATATTCATCTTTTTAACCTTCGAATTATGTAGATTGGTGAAAAATAAAATAAAAAATAAATAGTAAATACTAATATATTTTACCCGCAATAGAAGCAGAAGTTAAACTCAGACCATTTAAATCCGCAATCACGGTAAACTGAGTAACAGGAACGTCGTTCAAATCGTTCTTTCGCTCTCGAATCGTGGCCATAACATCTTCAATAATTCGCAACAAATACTTGACGAATCGCTCTTTACGTTCCGGATTTATGGCTTCTTTCTTTAAATCCACTTTCCCCATAATCATTACGAAAACTATAAAATAATTTAATTTAAAATCAAAGATGAGCTCAGGAGTCATATTTAATTTTGTCATTGCATACTTTTCAAATCTTATTTGTATAATGTACGTTGCACATTTATTATTTGTTTTTATTTCAATTCTGTGTTTATCAATAATTACACTAATTATATGTATAAGTTAATAAAAAATGGAAAAAATTATTTACACACTCCGTCGCTACGAGTCCTTCCAATATGATACGGATGAGCGCTGAAAAGTTCAGAATCTGGTTTCCAGTCCAGTAGCTCATTAATTTTGTTTTTCTCCCGCCATTGCAATGACTACAAAAACAAAATACCATTTTTAACTATTTTTCAAAATTAGTTCGCACAATGATGACATATTTGAACAATGTCAGCAGGATTTTGGCGAAATATTATTGTATATTAAATAAAATTCGTAATTTCAGGTGAAACTATCCTTTACTAAATATTACCGTCCTCAGCATCTTTTCCGCGGCATTTAAATCATACCCTCGAGCTAAAAAAAATCAACATATTGGTTTTTAAATAACAAATTTCTTAAGATTGTTTCTTAATTAAAATTTTTGTTAAATCAAAATTTTTTAAATCTAAATTTTAAAAAAAATCTAAAAAAAATTTTTTAGTCCAATGTTTTAAAAAATTTACACCATTTTTTAAGCCTAATGTTTAAAAAAGTCTAAACTTATTTTTTAAATATAATGTTTAAAAATTTTTTAATTATTTAAAAAAACATATAAAACAAACTATTTACAAGAATCCATTTTTTAAATATATTTTTAAAAAAATCTAATTTCAAAAAAGCTATTTGTTGAAAAAAGCTTGTTTGAAATTAGATTTTTGGTAAACTATTTACAAAAATCAAATATATTAAAAAATGATCTAGTTTGAAAAAACATCAAAATTATTTTAAGATGGATTCTAGCAATTAGATCTGGAATTTAAATTTATTGATAACTTCACAAAATAATTCTAAATAAGTTCATACCACGAATCCATCGGATCAAATCATAGTCCGTGTTTTCATTCTGAAGGTCTGCATCGACCAAGTTTTGCCGAAACTGGAATAGATACACATATAGTTATTACAAATGAAAAACGTAAACGTTTAGCAATAATTAATTTATTGATTTTATTGAAATAATTAAAATTATTAAATTAATAATGAAATAAAATCCTATTTGAAATTTTATGATTAGTAACAATTAATACATATTTTAATAATAGCTATATTATTTGTATTTTAAAACATTTTATGTCCAGACCGTGTTCAGAAGCTTAATTTCGTCCTCAGTGATCTTCGCCATTGAAAAGTTCTCAAAAAAAAACTCGTTGTCGCTATATCCAATAACACACGAATTTACAGATTAAATCCAGAGTTCAACAGAACCAACTGTCGTGAGTGCAGGCGCTGCTGGTAATATTCTAGGAATTGACTGGAGAAAGTTTAAAAAGTTGAGGAGCAACAATAAAATTGTTATAAATTTGTTCCAGCAAATTCTCAAACGTGTAGGATATAAAATTGTAAAAAATTGCACAATATTTATTAAATTTATTTGAAGGAAAGAGCAGGAGTCCTACTAACAAGAATAACCAGCTAATTCCAAAAAGTAATATTTATTTCTTCTATGGTCGTGATTTATTGCCAAGCTTTCGTTTACAAGCTGTAAACATCTTATTTCTTCTATATTATTATGTAATTGTGTTTTTACAGGATCATACCAGGAATTTTAATAAAAAAATATGTGCCTGGGAGTGGGCGAGAGCAAAAGCACTTGGGAAAATTTATTTACGCTATCTCCTCTTCTATTGTGTACGATAATACATATCTCTGTAATAATTGTAATAATTATGAATTTGATTGTATGAAATACAATATTATCTTTATTCCTATATACCTACCTACAACATATGAATATATAGATAATAATATTCTTAAATTAAATTTCCATGTTCGTTAATACTTGAAAAATATACTTTCTTGTATATTACAATTTGTATAAGGAAAATCACGGCAAGTGATTATCTGTAATGTCCTATGAATTCATCATTTGAATATTACGAACATTGTGAGTTATTTCTTTATTGAGCCAAAAGGGTGGGAATGACACTCATGTTAAAAAATAATTACTACACAATAACATATTATGGACAACACATATGGAATACATCATAACTTCTCTAATAAGATGAACTTGATTTACCCGTTCATTGCATCCTGCAAAAGTGGGCAAGATGTATTTTCCACGATAACAATAATGACGAGTAAATTTTAAAGAAAAATGATCATGTTTTTTATAATTTAGTACTACAGCAGCGTCCACACTTTCCTTGTTTTGACTTATACATATGATGGTGGGATATTGAGAAATATTTATTCCCAGGAAACCCGACGGACTGGAATATTTCAGGGCGTCAATAGTCGACAATATATTGCCTTAATGCGTGGATTGTTGAGTGTGTAGAAATTAAAATCGCAACAATGAATAGATGAACATATAGTCAAAAGTTATAAAATAAAATAATATTTATTGAATTTCCTCAAGGCTCTTATGTGTAATTTAAAATAAAATGTTTTTAATGTACGTATATGTATTTCGCAGAAAATCTTGTTTTTATATGTAACGTCAGTAAAAAATTGGGGAAATACAAATTTTTGTATGTATTTAACATCCTCCTCTATTTGGTCTCCGTAATAAACCACCGCCACCGCGATGCCTCCTGGAGAAAAAAATGTCCGCGCCGAAAATAATCATTGGAGAGGGCGGGCGGCACAATTTTGCGGGTCTGTAGGGAAGATTTTTGTAAGGGTTCTCGAACACCTTGGCCAAAGCTTTGCCTTCCCGAAGGAGAATTGCTCCTAGTGAAGACTTCCTGCTGTCATCGGATCTGCTGGCCAAATTTGATGGACTTTCGCCTGAAATGTTGAGGATGCTTCGGGCATGTGTTACAGATTGTGTGTGGATAAATAATAGGGAAATCCCGAGATAAATCTGGTTAAAAAGGAGTAAAAAATACAAAAAAAAATAATCAATCCACGTAAACCCAATTAAATCATGGATTAAATATTAATTTCTACCTAATTTCTACGTAGAAAGACCCCCGATACTTCAATCAAAAGGTCCTGAAATCCTAAGAACAGATTTTTGCCCAAATTTGCCATTTTCAAAATTTTGAACAGCTTATGGAGGGAAAATTCAAAATTTTGACGGCATTTCATTTTTTTCCGAAAAAACTGTACCTCCCAGACCTTGTCCTGGGGGTAATTTGGAAACACCACAAAATGACCTTCATGAACGTATTTTTATTTCAGCCCTACCTTTTCAGTGAAAATCACGATTTTTACTTTTTATCATACAAATTTCAAACATACCGCCATATTGCTGGCGCTTCATATTTCCATGTCTAGTACATTTTCTTGAATTTAGTAAAATAACATTGTCGGCATACATGCACAGAGCCTATTTTAACATGTTAAGTGGGGGGAATTTTTTCCCCGCAGCCCAAAAAATTCCCCGCATGCCATTTTGCTTCCCCCTAGCCCTTTTATATCCCCGCACTTTTTGCCCTTTTATTGAAATCGTGTCAAACGCAATCTGAGCAAATAGGGGCAGCGGGGCAAGACTTTACAACAAAAACAAGGAGTTTAAAGAC
>JAQGAK010004259.1:0-12633 GCA_034696945.1 Lipothrix lubbocki
CGGAACCAATGGGTCAAGATGTTCTTGGCACTGAATACATATACGATTTGTACAAGTATGTATTGTAGTGTATGTATGTCCTTCCTTAACCATTCTCATTCCATACCCCTAATTCGGCTGTTTTTAGGGGCAGCGTCCCCGGGGGTAGCCCCTTATGTATTAGTGCATTTCCGTACGTCCGGCCATCCGTACGTCTGCTTGCACGATAACTCAAAAACCCGTCTTGCGATTTAGGTCAAACTTGGTATGGTACACATAGTATTCAGGTATATACCAAGAAAGAGTTGGAATATGGACTTAATATGCCTAAATGTTTCGAAGTTATCCTGGTTTTTTACAACATTTAATCCGATTTTTCTGAATTTTGATATACACAGTAACTAAGCCTACGACTTAGATAAATTCGAGTATTCGTTGGTTGCTAATATTTTAACTCATTTAGTGCTTGCTTAAAACATTGATTAGTCGATTGAAAATTAACCAGATATCTGCTCTTGCGCGGCCTCTCCGCATAACACCCCGTAGGGGTGTGGTAAATCGTTGCAAAGCGACGACTGTTTTTACATTTGCTTACTTTAGACGAGCTGCGTGCAACGCACAAGCCTAATTTTAGCAAAGCCGACTAAATTCTCTTTGATCTTCAAGAATTTAACAGAAATGCCTGTTTTTGGATTTGGCCGGGATCCCTGGCAAAATCGGCCGATCTCTTTTCGGCAAATTGATTTTTTTTTGCAATATTTTGATTTGGCGGGAATTCTCTATTTTTTGAAAAATTGATTCTTGATTTTGAAAAGATGAACACAATCAGGTATGACGTAGTTTAGAAATAGGTCAAAATGCTTCGCAAAATAGGGAATCTAAAAATCCTTCCTGATAGGATACACCTAATTGTCGCTATAAGAGATATCCATATGTATAAAAGAATTCTCTCTGTAAGATGTTCTTTGAGCCCGCATGTAATACATATGTAGTGATATACATACGTAAGAGCTCCCTATATAAGAGAATTCCTCTGTAAAAGGCTCATTGCTGTGAATTATATCGTTCTCTTGTAGCGAGAGTTGAGTGTTACTCTTTTTTACGAGAGAAAGAATAGCGACTTATGTATTGGTCTCTTACATGATGAGTTGAGCCCGGTTTGTATTGAAGATTAAAATTATTGACTTTTTCAGCCATACAACCATTGAAGATGACGTTGGATTTGTAAAGGTGAAACCGAAGTTGAAATTCAATTCTTACGTGACAGCAGCGATACTCGGGGGTACAAGATATGATAGTGGTATAGGAGCAGCATCTAAAAATTCGCGTCTAAGTTATGTTTGAATGTAGGTCAAGGACACAAACATCTACGGATTAGAATGTTATTTAATTAATTTAAGATCTGGCAGTCGTGGCTGGCTGGGGGAAAACCTCACTCGGTATAAACATACCCTATAGCAACGTATTAATGGAGGTGGACGTTCCAATAATCACTAACGACCTGTGCAAAGCATATTATCGGAATTACACGATATTCGATACAAATGTATGCGCGGGTTACGACGATGGAAGAGAGGATTCGTGTCAAGGGGATTCCGGAGGTCCGCTATTCGTAAGGAAAGACTTTGCTGAAGTCGTAATTGGAATTGCTTCCTGGGGAAAAGGCTGCGCTAAGCCAAGACAGCCGACTGTGTACGTGCGTTTGAGCAAGTTTCAATATTGGATTAAGAAATGGACAGGCTTTGGTAAAGATAATGAAATATAGATACATAAAATAATACCGCGTAAAATTCAAATACGGTGGAGACTCGATATAACGGTCCTCCTTATAAGGGCGGACATTCTATGACGACAGCTGTTTTTGGTCCTTATTATAAATTTCTGAGTCACATTTTTTTGTCGTATTAAAATGTTTGCGACCTTATAAGCGGCCATATGTTGTCATCGCTTTATAAGGCGCTGTTATAAGGAATTTCACTAAAAACTACATACTCGGCGGACATAAATGGCAGCATTTTTTGGTTATTTAAAAAATAATTTGTAAACACATTCAGAAATTAAAAAACTCATTTGCAGAGGGTTATGAACCACCTGATAGCAGAACCTCGTTATCATCCCCAATCTCGGCAAGTCTGTGCCAGCAATATGAAGTGTATTTGGATAAGGACCGTTTACCTCCCCCAGTGAAGGAACGACCACGGACCGAAAATAAATGTGCCTGGTTTGATTGGAAGAGGAATTGTAATTCCACCAAATTATCCTTATCAATACTGAATCGCATTCTTAGGAAACGCTGAATATGTACACAAATTGATAAATTGTATGATTTTTGTTTTGCAGGTGACTCCCAATCTTGCAAATCTTTCAGTTTTGCGCATTGCTAATCTTTAGGTTATGTATAAAACAATTACGTCTAATACTTGTATTTGTTTATATTTATTACTTTTAAAATATAATTTTTCAAGCGCGTCTGATTTCAACTGTTTTCCCATTAAATTATTTTCATTGTTCTATTGTCGTTTATCGTGCATATACATATGCTGCAGTTTTTATGAAATATTTTTTTATAAATCATCATTCAACCATAATGAATTCTTTTCATGTCATGTAATGAAATGTTTTATTTTTCATATCCTTCAACATTTTTGAACTTAAACCAAGAAAATAAGAAAACCTAACAGAAAAATGAAAACAAAGAATAGCAGTGCAATGTGTCAAAATAATGTAGTTCTACGTGCCTGAACACAATTCGAATATGCCCAACAACAATTTTTTAAGCTTAGAAAGAAAATGTTAACAAACGAGGAAAATGGGAATAACATTCGCGCTCTGAACTAACTTTTACAAGTTCCACATGATCCACAAGTTACACTGACTCTTTATACATATATACCCACTTGTTCACCTGTTGCCGGACTTTCCACTGGAGAAATTTCACGTTACGCTATCCCCACTATGTATTATCCTCTTTATTAAACTGAAATGTCGGAGCGAGGCAAGGCATGACTATCCCGTACGAGGGCTGAGGGGGACTTCGAGTTCTCTTATATAAAGATCTCTTATAGCAAGATTTCGATGTAGCATGGTTGATATCTAATAAATGCGGCTGACCTTTGACTTCCTGAAGGTTCCGCGATATCCAGTTACACTGACACCTCGCTATAAGAGACTCTCATGTAAGAGAATTCTCTCTATAAGAGATCCTTTGGGCTAGCATGTCATACATGGTTATGTGCATACGAGCTCTCTTTATAAGAGAATTTCTATATAAGAGGCAGATTTTGGTGATTTATAGCCTTCTCTTATAGCCAGGTTCCACTGTAATAATTACTTACAAACATACTATAAAGGTTTGGAAAAAGTCATTCGTTCGTTATAGTTTCACAGTGTAGTCTATCCTGTGGGTAGTAATGTCATCAGTACAAAAGACTGTTCTTCGCTGAAAATGGGAATAATCGTAATATTCACGATTGTATTGTGCAATTCTACAACATTGTAGGATTTTTTACTTGCGTATGTGTATCGAATATCTTTATACGATCTTATTTTATATATACATTTTTGCTATATACATATGTAATACTGCTTCTATTTACAAATACTTATGTATTTTATATGTATTTTTTTTATTACAACATTTTTTTTACAAAATAAGAACATTTTACTTATATAAGTACGCATAATGTTATGATAAACATTTATGAATTCAACTGCAATATTAACAAAATTCCTAATATTATAAGAAAAACTTTCGTGAGTATTGATGATTTTATGATTGTGAAATACTATTTTTGTATTTGATTTATTGGTATAAAAACATATATTATAATATAAATATGGAATATTTGAGCGTAAATGTTGTTAGGAAAAATTTCCAAAATAGTCTGTAGTAATTACAATTATTATCGCTTGTTAATTTCGTTAGTTAATTACGAGAAATTTCATTTAGTAGTTTCTCATTTAGAAATAGGCAAATGTTGCAATATAATTATACATTATTTGTATCATGTTTTGGAGAAATGAGTAGTATACGTATTTGTAATATTTTATATTTGGGAACTTTGTCCATATTTAAATTATTACATATAATTTTTAAATAAATAAATAAACAAAATTGAAGTTGTGCCAGTTTTATTAATACATTTGATTACAACAATACTGTGTTAATAAGGGCGAGATGAATTTTTAATACGAATATTTTAAGGTATTTATTTATTAAATTATTATATTGGATGTAACATGTAACCATAAAGAGTTTCATACATCGCCGTTGAAAAGGCAAATATAAATATCTCCACAGTTGCTAAAACTCAAGAATGGCTACGTTTACAAGATGTTTCCCAAATATTCCAACGCAAAACAAGCTATGTCGTTTAAAAGCACGGCCTCTTGTTTACATTGTTTAGTATAGCGCTTACACGGCAAGAAAAATCCTGCAGTTGCTATGGAAACTATACTGCTAAAGACATTGCATGTTGTAGAAAGGTGAAATATTCCAGCAATTCCTACCGCTAATGTGTTTTTACAATAGAAAATAAATGCGATGCTTACTCATGCATTCCGAACTTGTCTTTCACCTGGTTGGTGGGAGTGATTTCTACACAATACAAGTAATAGTAGTTATAGTAATTATACGAGACAGTTAAATTTTCCCTAAATATCCTCGGTGGAGGTACAAAGTGGGCTATCACCATATGTGCGTCTATAGCTGCAAAGTGGTCCATCCACCATAATTCTACGTGAAAAGGTATGGGATAACTCAACTTTAATTTACAATTCCCTTGCAGTTGAAAAAAATGCTCCCTCCGTTTTTAGATTTTACTGCAATTTAAACGGAATATCATGTCTTGCACTGAATTAATAGTGGCTAACTCATCTTTCAATTAGGTTTACATGGAGATAGACCATTTTGCACCTCTAGCGACGACATATAATACATTGCAGGAGTGCTAAATGTTCCAACGGTCAAAATAACACTGAAAGAACGTGAAAATTAATAATTTGCATACTTCCTTTAAGTCATAATTATAGTTGTTTACATACTTCCTAATAAGGATAAAAGATCTCGACATAAGACATATTACATAACATTGTGCGTGCATATAATTTTTCTGCCGTATGGATTTATTAATTACTGAATCGATTCCGTCCGGATCAATCCAATGCATCTGCAAATTTTTCATGCTTGATCAGCGTTTCTTGAAGTGTTTGAGGTAGTCATAGGAACTTGTGCAACGTTCCTGCTTCTTTGTTTTTATGACCTGCAAATCTGCGTCGACAAATTTAAGGCTATTTAAGCTTAAACTAAATTTTGCAATTTTCTATAGCACGCGCGAGGCAGATGGTAATAGTAAATACACAAACGAATCATCCTTAATTACAAATAATAGCTTATATACACACGTAAAGTAATCAAAGCTTGCATGTCACGACTTTCTGCATTTATGTAATTATATAATGATGATTAATGAACTGAGAGATTTGTGCCAATACGGCATACAAGACGATTAGGTTGTAAATGGTGAAGCCACTTGAATTGTCCTAATAAATTCTGATCTTATATACCTACATACATATACAACAGGTACTTATCACGTTATCACCATTGTTTTCATCAATTAGTCATCAAGTATTTGATATTACTACATTATTATGCGCAATTAATATGAATGTGCATCAAAATGTACATACCTAATACAATTACTCATCCATACTTCCATATTGCATAACTGACAAAGATCAATAAACATCCGTAAAACTATTTATCAATAAAGTTTGCATAAATATTGTCCAAAATCTTACAGCAAACTTTTTAGCTTTAACCTGCAACAAAGGCAGTACACTAAGGACGCTAGTTATATGGGCTCTCTTTATTAGGGAACTCTTTTTACAATTCCAATAGGTGAGTTTTTGATACACTCTATAACTGCGCAGATTTGTTATGCATGTGCCTGTAGTGCGGGCCTGGGGAAGGAATTTTCCAAACGGCAGGTAGGCCGACCGAGAGTATATTTCAGTCGTTCAGAACTAATTTATATGTACTTACAAATAATAATAATACATCATTATTACTATACCTGGTTAAATGAAACTATCATAATATTAATAATACCTTCTACCGGGCGTGGAAAAAGTGCCAAGCTTCCCTCCAACCAAACTTTTCCTTCCCGTTTCCCCGGCACCATCCTTCCCCCCATCCTAGCCTTGACCTTCCCGATTTTGGCCAACCTGCCTCCCAACCTGAAGATCCTTCCCTACAAAAAAAAGCTCAACAAATTTTTACTTTCCCGATTTTGGCCAACCTGCCTCCCAACCTGAAAAACCTTCCCTACTAAAAAAAGCTCATCAAATTTTTACCTTCCCGATTTTTTTGATCCTTCCCGAAAATCAAAAAATCTTCCCTCCAAAAAAAAGCTCAACAAATTTTTACCTTCCCGATTTTGGCCAACCTGCCTTCCAACCTGAAAAACCTTCCCTACAAAAAAAGCTCAAAAAAGTTTTACCTTCCCGATTTTTTTGATCCTTCCCGAAAATCAAAAAATCTTTCCTACCAAAAAAGCTCAACAAATGTTTACATTCTCGATTTTTTTTAACAGTTTTTGAGCTAGGCCAATGGCATACATGGACGTTACCACGGGGGAATGCGAAATTTGCATAAATCGTTAAAGTGTGATACTTACTTACTTTGAAAGTTATAGGCCAAAAACAAAAAATGTTTAAAAAAATCGGGGGCAACCATCAACATTAATTTTTCAAAAGAAAGCTTAAACATCTATAAAACGTAAAATTTAATCAGAATGGTAAAATTCATTTTGGCGTAGCTCAAACCGTTTTGTAGTTATTCCAGTTCTAAGTTGTCATGGGAGGCAAAAAATCCAGAAAATGCCAAAATTGCCAAAATGACGATTTTCAAAGTTAACAATTACAAAGGCATTTGTTCTCAAAAAATCCGTTGGTAACTAAAACCATCCGAACTGACCCCCATTTGCCGTTTGAGGGTTTACTGCTTTTTTTTTCTAAAAATCTATAACCTCAGATTTTGACCCAAAATCAAGGTATTTAATTATTATAACCCTCACATTTTGACATGGAGCAAAACGGACGCTACCATTGGATTCTACGTTCTAAATTTGCCGTATTTCGGTGTTTTTATTTGAGGGTCTGGGTATCTATAGTATTTTTTTAAAAATCGAATTTTTTGAAACATTTGGCAAAAAATAACGATTTATTGAAATAACTAATTACTTAACAAAAATGAAGACCCATAATCAAATCTAGTGATATCCTCTAGACATATACTATTATAGGGAACAATAATACAGGGTCAGATGAGCAGTTGACCCAAAAACATTAAATCAATAAAATATTTAATTTGAATTTTAGCAGCGAAATGACCTATAAATAGAAGTTTTAATTAATAAATCCCTAACGAATTAACGTACGTCAAAACTATTAATACCATTACATTCTACGCTCACAACGAGTCTTAGTTCCTAGTTTAGATAATTTATTGGGGGGTCTTTGTAACTATGAGAATTTTTTAAATCTCTAATTTTGTGCAAAAATTTAAAAAAAACAGATTTTATTTAATTTGTCAATTATTTTAAGTTCTGCATTACAATATAAAAAATCTCTACTATACAGCTAATTTCATGGGGAACAATAATATATGCTGAGGTGTACACGGAATCGAAGAACACGGAGGTTAAAAAAGAACGCAGAAACAATCCCCCACAAAATCGTATTTTCGACTAACTAATTATTTTTGTTCCGCAAACGGGTGGACGGAAGAATTTTTATATGATATAGGATTACTAGAAAATAAAGCCATCGCCGTGACGGCGATGGTTATTACTATTAAGATATTTTTATTAAGATATTCACCACCAATTCTTTGCAAAGTGGGGCATCCCGTTCATTTTGAATAAAACAAAAAACAAAAAAACTTGCATTTAAAATTTCTACCTGCAAAGCAATTGTAAATTGGTTGAGATATACCGCATTGTACTTACATGGATGTCAGATGTCTCACTTTTTAGCGAGACGCTTTGAATATTGATCCTATGACCTGATTTTGTGGTCCAGGTACGACAATCTGGGTGATTTGTTTTCTGTCTTATTTCGTATACCCTTTCACCCTCTCTTCCTCTGATATATCATCGTTCTTTGTAGATAACCCCTGCTCACGTATAGATAACGTGTATGTTTTCATCGATTTTGCTTTAAGCTCAAAACAGCACCATAAAAATTGTCGTGTATAATTGATTTGACCATAGCTCCTTCAATAATTAGAGAGATTACCCACCTCTCAGCTTACAGATTCTGTTGTAGAATAATTATAATTATTAATTAAAAGGATGATCATCGCTTTGCCACTATTGTTACTGCTCCGTACAATCAGTTTAAAAATCGTCGCTTTGCAGTTATTTATGGCACTTCTAATGAGGTGCGGTAGCGAAGAGGCAGAGCTAGCACCGTTACATGGGACTTTCAGATTTTAAAATATAAATTTATTTTTCCCATTTGTAATTACCATCAAAAACCGGGTAACTCCGAAACCTAATGACTGATGTGGCTTAACTTCGAATTCATCCAATCCCTATGTCCTGGGACTATATACACCAAGTTTTAGCATTATAAGGGGTAAATGTGTCAAATACCCGGGTAACTCAAATGGTTTGACCGATTGGGAAATCGCGAAAAACACGATAAAATTAAAATTCATAATAAAGTATTACCAGCTGGGTAAATTGTTTAATTTTACATCCGAACATCCCAAAACCACAAAAATTAAATTTAAAAGTCGCGAAAAGCGCAAAATGCGCCAAAAATAGTATAAAAACGCAAAATACTGCGAAATATACAAACATTTCGCGAAATACCGCGAAATTTGAACTCCAACAACTTTATTTGGAATGTATTATACAAAAACGTCAATTTAGAAGTTAGAAACATAAACTCCAAAATTATTTTTATCTACTTTTGCCATTAAAAACTTCAAAATTGAAAATAACTCGGTAAAAATGGTAAAAATTAAGTTAAAAACCGCGAAACAAAGCCAGAATAAACAAAAAATTAGGAGACTGTATAGAAATCGCAAAATACCGCGAAATTTTGTCATCAATTTCGCGAAATACTGCGAAAAATTGACTGATTTTGCGACATTTTTAGGGCCAAAAACGCGAAATGGTCCCAGCTCTATTTATCATTATTGACTTATTCACTACCACCTCTTTATCATAAAGATCTCGGATAATATTGATTTTAAGATATCGGTTGTCCATAGCGATTTCGTTAGTCGATTAATTTTGATTTTGTTTCGAACAAAAAGGCATCGTGAAAAAGAACGCTCCTGTACAGAGGACCCCCGCTATAAGAGACACCTTTATAACAGCATTTGCATTATAACATTACTTGCTGTGGTTCCCTTATTTTTTACTCTTTCGAAAGAAAGTGGATTTAATTATTTTTTGCGAGATACAAAATGGGACCATACCATCATGAAGAGATTAGAATATTGATGCTATATACTTAACATTGCATTTTTTAAGCTATAACACACTGTTGTCCGTGGCTACCACTGACTCTGTAGATAAGGCTTATTTTTGTTATTTGATTTTTATTGAAATTAAAAAAAAACAATAATTTTTATTGAAAGTTAATAAAGCACCATCGGAAAAGTTGAACTTTGAAAAAATTGCTTTTTGCCTTAACATTGTAGATGTGCACATTTTTTGATGACACGGACCAACTTTTAATGGAGTTAAAATCGACGGATTGATGAACAGACACTCTATTGGATTACAGGACAATTATTTTATTTATATAATGCGTATCTCTGAATTGTAATTGTAAAACATTATTACAATCACAATTCCGATCGCTTTAAAAAATTCAATAACTGCTATGCCATTGCTTTAAAAAATTCAATAATTGCCATGCCATCGCTTTAAAAAATTCAATAACTGCTATGCCATCGCGGAGCGACCCCTTCGTCAATAGCTTTCGAAGAAAGCGTACAAATCAGGGCGAAGCATGGATTTTGTTAATCCTTCCCGAAAATCAAAAAATCGTACCTACAAAAAAAACCTTAACAAATGTTTACCTTCCAGGTTTTTTTGATCCTTCCCGAAAATCAAAAAACCTTCCCTACAAAAAAAAGCTCAACAAATGTTTACCTTCCCGATTTTGGCCAACCTGCCTTCCAACCTGAAAAACCTTCCCTACAAAAAAAAGCTCAACAAATTGTTACCTTCCCGATTTTTTTGATCCTTCCCGAAAATCTAAAAATCTTCCCTCCAAAAAAAAGGTCAACAAATTTATACCTTCCCGATTCTAACCTTCCTTCCTTCCCAGTTTAACACTTTCCTTCCCGCCAACCAGGATGGGACAACATTGGCACCTTCCTTCCCGCCAACCTAGTTGGCAGGTTGGGGCACTTTTTCCACCCCCGCCTTCTACTATTTCAAAATAAATCATAATTCTTTTAATCATTCCACAAATGTGCAAGAAAATTAAATACACTGAACTCTCGCTGTAAGAGAACGCTATAAATCACCAAAATCAGTCTCCTATATAGGAATTCTCTTATAGAGAGAGCTCGTATGCATATAACCATGCATGATATGCGAGCCCAAAGGATCTCTTCCAGAGAGAGTTCTCTTATATGGAGATCTCTTATGGCGAGAGTCCGGTGTACATATAAGCGACACCTACATATAACCCATACATCGATTCTGATGACAGAACTACGGTACCATTTGGGCGTATATAATTGGATGGTAAAAGCTAATAGCTTTCCAGAGCATTGCCTAACCGTGACAGTAGATTCTCCGTGTAAGAGATAAGAGACCACTGTCTAATAAATCAGAGCATTTGAAGCTGAAGTGTAGTTTTTATAAAATGCTTACAACAATACCCTGAAATCGAGTTCAATTTTCGGAATCCCAGTGCAACTGGCAGCATTATGTAGTTCAGGGATTTGTTTTTATTTTAAATTGAAACTCTCGATGCTAACATGCACATCACGGCGGGCGATCTTAATCTATAGAAAGCAATTAAGTCATGTATTTGACATTTTCCAAAGTGTATTTATGAATGCTCCAGATTTACTTATGGAGCATGGCTCACCGCTCTAATCGTAAGTCATCTAATTATATATAACGACGTAAACTATTAGTGGCTACTAGCTTCTAATAAGGAATATCGTCGGTGGAGAAGCACAGTGGTATATATCTCAAATTGCCTCAATAGCTGCAAAGGGAGATATCCGCCATTATTTTAAGTGCAATGTGTATATATGATGACGACTCCAATATAATTTAAGATTGCCTTGCAGTTCAAATTTTTAAAATACAAGGTTTCTCCGTTTTCAGTTTTCAATGTAATTTAAATGGGATATCTCGTCTTGCACTGAATCGATGGTGGGTATCTTATTTTGCATTTAGGTGCAGATATAGATAGCCCACTTCGCATCTTCACTGACAATATGTTGAAAATCTCTGATAACCTGATAAGGAATCCTGTGGCTGTAATGATGTCTGTTGTGAGTTCTGAGGACGAGCGATGAGGCTCGTCAGATTTGAGTGAGTAGTACAGTTGTTCCTAAATAAATACGATATTAGCTTATTGTTAGTACATACATACAGTGAGTCGCTGAGCACACCTTACTTTATTGAGCTTCTCTGTTACCTGTATTCTGTCCATATTAGATTTTACTGTCAAAATTGAGTATGTACTGCCTGTAATTATATGTCCTCCAAGTTTGTGTAAATTACCAACCAACGCACACTTCCATTTTACCTTCCAATTTGGCTTTCAATTTATTTTCGCCAAGAAGGCGAGAGTGTCCGAAAGTTCCCCATAAAAATTATCCACTTTTATTTTTTCTGGCATTAAACACATTTCCAGGAAAAATTGAGCCGATTTGTGCTGATTGTAATAATATCACTAAACTAAACCCTGGGTTAAGGTGCCACAATTGCACATAAGTGCAATTTTGAGAGATCAGAGGTGCATTTCAAGAAAATTATTCAGTTTATTTCAACAATCTTCTCCCCAATCATGTCATGTGTCCTTTTATACAGGATTATGAACATTCCTGGCTAATATCACTTGAAGTGCAATGACTCACTATACTCACTGCACCTAAAAAATTTTGGTCAGCTTTAAACCACACGAGACTATATTTACATCCAAGAGTGCGGAACATCCTGTTGTTCACATTATTTTTCCAACATAATGCGATTTTGTCCAGTATGACTTTCCAGATTTGGTGTCTGTCATTATGAATGTTTTGAAAATATTCACGACACCGAGCCCCGCTCAAGGGAGCAATTTGGGGATATTAAATTCCGGATCTCTGGTGCGGTTTTAATTGCATTTATTTCTGCTTGACAATTGCATTGCGTAAATGAAAATAATTTCGTTTAGTCGAGTGTTATTAATCTTTTAAACTCATAATACATTTATTATCATAATATTTTATTTATTATTAATTTATTTAATACTAATTTATTATTTATTTAATATTAATTTATTATTTATTTAATAATATTTTATTATTTATTTAATAATATTTTATTATTTATTTAATAATATTTTATTATTTATTTAATAATATTGTATTATTTATTTAATAATATTGTATTATTT
>JAQGAK010004260.1:0-12632 GCA_034696945.1 Lipothrix lubbocki
CCCGAAAATGGGCATATCAAACCCGCTATTTAACTTAACTTTGGGAATATTCAATGCCATGTTTATTGTTAATTGATATTTTTGTGGACACACAAGGGATATGCGAACCGCGTGTATGCTACAGAAGGTTGTCTTAGATATGTGCGGAGGAGAAAAAGTTTCACGAGCAGCCTTGAAGCGGGTTGCGAATATCTGCACACTTCCTATAGATTTGCCAAATCCTGCGTGCTGCATTTACCTTTATACATATCATCAGATCCAGAACTATTATGAGCTAGAATAGAACAGATACATGTGCTATGGGTTAAATCATATATAGCCAGTATTCCATACATAGTGACGCACGAAATTTGTTTTTCTGTGCAGGCATGGCACCGGTGGGAATGGGACACGTATCTTTTACTCTATACGCAATCACGTATTCGCACACAATTTGTACGACCTTCACACAGAAATCGCTTATGTAAACCTTGTTAAGTTCAAGATTAAAATTTATCGTTCATGCCGTTATGTAAGTTAAGCTCATTATCTCTCGACTACACGGTGATAAATGTCCTCTACTAATCATTTACAGGCGCCTCTCTTGAGAAAATCCATGCCATTTATGATGAGTAAAAATTGCGAGGAAATGTAACAATCGAGTGGAAGACAAAATCGATCATGTATTTATCTCACAGTGCCCCTAACCAAATGCGAGACGATGTTTGTAATAGCATTCATCCTGGCGATTGTGGTAAATAATAAATTGTTATCAATTGTTATATGGAAAAAATCAAGTACTCATGCATTATTTTGTACCCTCTCCTTCTATTGCCTTTTCTTTTTCAGATTCGAAGGAATAGATTTTTAGAACAAATTTTCCTACACATGATTTTTAGTATCTTAACAAATATAGCTATAACTGTAATTAATACGAAAACTATAAAGGCGATGACATCAAGCGAATGGTAATGGTACTGAATGGTGCTCAACTTTCTCGCTGCCGATCTTAAGTGCTTAGCTCCTTGGTGTCTCATGACGTACTCCGTCCAGAATACGGCCCGCTCTAGTGGAGTTTCCATCTGGTCTTGAATAATAGCAGACAGCTCCTTGGCCCGATTTGTAATTATATCTGTAACCAGGGTAATACCCGCATTAGCAAATTCCAACGCCGATCTCTTAACAGATTAACTTCACAGATTCTATACTAGCTCTAAAAGCCCCACATGTCAGGTGTTAGTGCCTTTATTATGGATCTTTAATTTTATCGTTGTGCTCAACTTACGTAGGTTCATTTAAGATGGTAATAATAGCATTCTCCAGAATTTCTTCCGTTAAACCTATAATTTCTATAGGCAAGGCGTAGCCGTTTAACTCTGCTTGTTTCATGTTTCATATCTTGATCAGCAAACATGGGGATTCCAATCAGGGGCACACCATGGTAATAATATTCTTTCGATTCTTTGCATGCTTGCAGTTTGGTATGTAAATCAAATAATCCGTTGTTCGTCTCATCCGCGGTTGGGAAACCTAAGTACTAAATGCAATACATGTTATGTACACCATACGTGTAAAAAGCATAGATGCAACGATGCTTAACTCGATGAGCGCTATCCTTGCTTGCGGCGCGAATCTAATGCGGGAAGATTTGCTTTTCAGCTCAACTCTCTGTCGTGCGATTTCGAAAATAATATTCCCAAAACTTATTAATATTTTTAAAATTATTTGCACTTTTTACAGGATTTTTTTTTTCAGATTTTGTTTCATAATTTTTTTCATAATTTTTTTCATTATATTTTTTAGGTTTTTTTAGTTTTTCTAGATTTTTTCAAAGTTTTTTTCAGCCTTTTCCAGCAAATTTAGCGGCGATTCAACTTTACTATTACAACCCGGTCGGACGGATTAGAAAAATTCAGGATTTCAACGTAAGTTTTTAATAAAATTAAGCAAAAAAAATGTGGGTTTAGATGTGAATATGTCATATCTGCCCCTTTTGTAAATACTGGAGACGGGCCATCGCAAAATTTTTTTGGAGGGGGCGGTTCAATAATAACGGTCCGTACCTACGCCAGTATATACAAGAGGGCAGATATGACATACACATATATACTTCACGGCTTTACTGAAGCGCTCCAAAGATGACCCAAGAGAGCAGTAAATGGCTGCTCTCCACCAGCATTCGGCATGTATGTATTACGTAACACAAATATTGATTTTTAAATAATTTTGTTTTTTTTATTATTCTTTTTAATTTTTTATAATTCTTTTTAATTTTTTTTGTTTATTATGATTTATTTATTATTTATTCATCATTGTGTTTTATTATTATTTACTTATTTATTTAATTATTATTTATTTATCGTTGTTGTTTTTATTTATTTATTATTATTTATTCATAATTGTTTTTTATTATTATTTACTTTTTCAGTAATTTCAGACTTACGCTGTAAGCCGAGAACCCAATGTTTTTTGGCAACCTCGCAAATATCAAAAACTCATAGTTAGCAGTCAATTAGACCCATTTTTGTACAAATTATGTATTTAAACACGCACCTTTTGTGTAAAGTGACAATTTTTTTCTGACCAAAATAGAGGGCATTTTTGCAAAAATATTATTCATCACTTTACCGTATACATACAAAATTATTCCTATCTAGTGGTGTAATTTTCAATCTGACCTACTTTTAAAATTCCCATGATGCCAAAAAAGTATAACTCTTTGCAACGATTTCTAACTTTAACAATGCTGAGCAAAAACGGCATTTATAGAGAGGCCTAGGCATTTTTGGCAGAATGTGCAAATTGTCACCCCAACTTCTAAATTAACGCTTATATTTTTTATAAATTTTACATAAACTATTGAAATGTTTAAAATTCTGCGTTGTAGTTATTGTTGGCAATCTAAAAATGCCAAGACATTTTAGGCATCTCGTCCACCCAAAATGCCTTGGCATTTCGAGTATTTTCAGTGGAGAGCAAACTAAAGGCAATTTGGGCATTGGCATTTTCCAGCAGAAAATCGCTCAAAATTTGGGCATTTTCAGGATTTCAGGCAGATTTTATAAAAATTTGATCGTTTTTTAAAGAATTTTTGCTAAAAAAACTTACCTATTTAGCCACAAATTTTAATTTGCATCTCCAATTGCTACTAACGTATTAACTAAAATTTTTCTTTAATACCATTTTATTTATGTGTAACATTTTTTGAAAAAATTAGGGAAATATTGTCGAAAATGCGTGAATTTTGGCCCAGCTGCCCAGTTTTCTGCCTAAAATTGTACATTTTTAATTTTCTGCTATAGCAAATCAATCCAATATATTGGATTGATTTTTGGGACCTTTCTCTGTGGGCACAGCATTTTTAGCAGAGCTAGCCGAAACATGGCAGTTTAATTTTTCCAGCACTAGTTTTAATCCTTCTGTATTTGCGAACCAAAAATAGTAACAATATTTTTGTAACCAAATTTGTTTGTAAGTTATTCGAGAAAACTGTTAACATTAAGTAGAAGTAAATACAGAAACGAAAAAACTAAAACTTATTTAATGGCGATTGTGCGATATGTCAAAATGCCCCTGAGAATAATCGAGCAATATGCTCTCCTGTAAAATGCATAAAAATCTACGGATTTAGAAAATGCCTTATTTGCTTGTCCAGTGCCCAAAACCCTAGGAAAACCTGTTTAGTCGCTAATTTAGTTTGCAGAGTTAAAAAAATTGGATTTTTAGCACTAAATCAGAAATTTTAATAGGAAGGAATGTAAATTTTAATAATCCGACAAAAGTTCAACCTAGGGAATTTATTTCCTTTGATTTGAGAGTCCATGGTCATGTAAATTGGCTGAGTCATGTAGTCCCTACCAGCAAATCCCCGGAAGCCTTTTCAAACCATTTGGTGCTCGCATTTAAATACATAAGGAGTGAATTAATTTTGTGCAAAAATGGGTCTAATTGACTGCAAACTATGAGTTTTTGATATTTGCGAGGTTACCAAAAAACATTGGTTTCTCGGCTTACAGATTAAGCCTGAAATTACTGATTATTATTTATTTATCGTTTTTTTTATTATTTACTTCTTATTATTCATTCATTTTTTAAATTATTATTTACTTATTATTATTTATTTATCGTTTTTTTATTATGAAATTATTATTATTCATTCATTTTTTTAATTATTATTTACTTATTATTACTTATGTATCGTTTTTTATTATTTAATTATTATTATTTATTTACCGTTTTTTTATTATTTAATTATTATTATTTATTCATCATTGCTTGTAATTATTATTTACTTATTATTTATTCATCATTGTTTGTAATTATTATTTACTTATTATTTAGTTGTCGTTGTTTTAGTATTTGTTTATTATTATTTTTATTATTCATTATTGACTTCACATTTTAAAATTTAATGTTCATTACTTTAATTTTTGTTTATTTTGTGTTACGTAATACTTCGTTGCCGTTTACAATAGGGCTGACAATCGGATTTAACACAATGAAGGGCAACATAAACGACAATAAATGTTGTCCTCTTATTACTTATTCGTTATCACGAAAACCTTCCCGTTGATTAAAGTTATTTGAAGTTATAATTATAACGTCAGTCGGACAAACAAAAAACAAGCATAATTTTTCAATTTTTTAAAAATGTATGACCTTCGTGGTCGTAGGAGTTTCAATCCAGAACATTTTTTTTATCAAAACAAGTCAGAATGTATTTCAGATTTGTATATGTTTCCCAACAAGCATTTCATGCACAAATGCGATTTTTGTCCATACAAACTAAGAAAAACCATTTGTACAATCAACAACCAACACTCAACCGTACCACAAAAAACATTAATTACTAAAATTAATTTTCCGAATTAATTGGATAATATAATTTATTATCCATTTAGATTGAAATCAGTGTTATTTACAAAAAATAAATACAACAATCCGATTGACAGCCCTGTTGTTTGCATCAAGCACTTCCTAACAAACTGCATGTGCATTGCATACCAAACACAACATGCATACATTTGTACGGTATTCGAGCTCGTAGACACACTCTGATTACAGATTCGGAATCCTCGTAAATAATAACTATTTGACAAACTGTCAAAATGGGTGATTTGATACTCAGATTTTTAGGGACTTTGAAATATTTTTGAAATTCACATGTACGGGTATGAGAACTTAGAGATTTTTTTGGGAAAACGACCTCGTAGGTACAAACTGATTACAGATTCGGAATCCTCGTAATTAATAACTATTTGACAAACTGTCAAACTGGGTGATGTGAGACTTTGAGATTTTTATGGACTTTGAAATTTTTCTGAAATGAGCGTGGACAGTTTATATTGTCATGAATAACTAATTCTGCTTTACTCGACTACAGATGGGTCGTCCAACAAAGGCACGTATGGCGAAGAAGAATGTTGATGATATCGCGTTGGTCATGTCTACGCTTTCCCGAAACCCAGACCAATGGTTTAGGTGTGGCGTCGGTAGATGGGATTACTGGGGTCAAGTAGTTGACGCCTTTCTTACCGTTAATTTGGAGCAGGATCGGGTGTGGCTTCGTATGTTTTACTGCTATAACCGTAAAAACCTGCTGGTATGTTTTTAATTGCATTGGTTGTTTGGTTTTTGCCATTGTTGACATGCTTACGTTGGTATGGGTTGTTTTTTGATTGTGTAGAGCAAGTATTTAGAGATAATTGGAATGCCTGTTGGGAAGCTTGGTATGCCGGTAGCTAGTTCTACTCCACAACCTTCCGAAAAATATTGTATTTGTAATGGCAAAGAGTTTGGGGATATGATTGAGTGCACGGAGTGTTTGCAATGGTTTCACGGTGCTTGTATTCGGGTAGATGTCCGCTTAGCCGGTAAAAAGAAGGTATTCAAATGCCCGAAATGCCAGAACAATTCGTACATCAAGTTTCCATCTGTCTGGCTTGAAAGTATTTCCGGTATGTTTCCTTCTGCTAGTATAGCTGCTTAGCACCCCGTAATGTGTGACAATATTAGTTACGATATAATCACATTTTAGTGCCTGATGTCGTGATGAGCCCAATCATTGGCGATGATAATCATAACTTGCTTGAAACTTCAATCGATCAGCCTGTTCCGCAAGTCTCTTCTAGCACGAGTTCTTTTGCTTCTGATGCACTCGAAACATCGGACGTTCCGGCTCGCAATTCCATACGACCCACCCCAAAGCGTCGCGATGGTACATACAACCTGAGTCGACGACCAGCGGCGTTGTTTCAGAGTGGGTTCCATAATATAATGTTTTGATGCCTCACAAAATAAAAATCAGACGATTGCTACTGCTTTACAACAAATTTATTACTTCTGTTGTGTAGACCAACCTGTTGACGTTAGGAACGATCGCCGCAACATAGAAGAGCCTGAGGTTCTGGATACGGTCATAGAAGGAGCAAATCTCGTACCGGAAAATCCCCCAAGTGTCACGAATTTTGATTCAGGTGATGAGGATATGTGCGAAGTAACTACAGGACCTGTTTGTATTGACAACGTAGAACAACATCACGGAAAAGAAACTACTGACACAGAGATACCAGGTTTACTTACAGCAGTCTACACAGGTCCGCATTTCTCAGTAAAGCGTTTATGATAGCTGTGACTAATACTTTGTTTTTAAATATGTTATTGGATTTTATTTCACTTCTGTATATGCTCCTGGACCATTATCCACGTGTTATAACTATTTTACAGACGAAGACACTCATATCGTTGTAGAAACTGAGTCCGAAACACGCCGAATTCCAAAAGTGTTTACTTTTACTGTAGACAACCATGTTTGGGATATATACGTGGAGCTGCGAAGAACGAAGGCAGGAAATATCAGGCGCGGAATGCGAAGGGGCTGGTTGGATGTTGTTCGAAAACACTTTAAGCGTTTTAATAGTTGCTGTGTGTTTAATTTTGAACGACAAATCGTAAAAATGGGCAAACGGGGGACAATATACGAAGCCGATGCATACTGCTCTCATCGCCCTGATTGTTTCGACGCTATTAAAGTAATAGGAAAGCGCCACAAAACTTTGTCAAGTGTGGTCCTGACCGTTAGGTAGCGTTGTGAATAGCCATTTCAGTTATGTACATGTTCACGTCGGCATAGTAAATTCTTTGTATTTGTAGGTGTGTGGGAACGATTAAACATCACGATTTTAAGACGTTGCGCAATAGGTTGCAAGCAGAAGAACGGCAAGAAATGCAAAAAGTTTTAAAACACAGGCAAAGCGATGCTGTAGCCACCGAGCTAGCTGAGAAATCTGAGGACTTTCCTAGACGATGTGGAAATATAACGTCAGTTCCAAGCGGTCAAGTTCTTCGACAAATCCGGCATGAGGTACAGATTCTCAAATCCGAATAATCATAGGTAATACAAAACAATCATATAATTACATTTATCCACCAGATTTTGAAAGAGCGGGACAAGGCTCAGGATCCGATAATCGATCTTCTAACTCGAATGAAGGAAAATAAAGAAATAGCTGAATTTGTTCGCGCATGCTCCATCAAACCCCTGACGGTAGTTATGTTCTCCAACACACAATTGAATGTGCTGCGTCTCCTAAGACAGTTTAAGGAACGGGTCATCCTTAATGTTGATGCCACCGGGAATGTCGTTCGGCACCTTCAAGAACATTTAGGGGAAGAAAGTATACTTCTGTACTCAGTTGTGGTAGCCAATCCTAAACCAAAAAGTCCTCCCATAGCATTATGTGAATTCTTGTCAAACTCACAATGCACGGATTCCATAGCACTAGGGCTTAGTAGCTTTCGACAAGGGTGAGAAGGCTTTACACAACATTCATGTTATCACAATCTAACACAAATTAAATGCATTGTTTCTGTACAGAGCGGAATTATATTTCGACTTACCTCCACATTCGTGGGTGAAACGGGTGGAAACAGATTTTTCCTTGGCTGTGATAGCTGCCACCATACGAGTGTTTTGGCAAGGACATTCCACACGGTCGTACCTCAACTTGTGCTGGGATGAAATTTTTAAGATGCAAAGTCCATCCGTTCTCAACTTGCATGTATGCCGTGCGCATAATATGCGGACGTTTGAAAAAGCTCTGAAGGAACACTACGGCAAGGATAAAGCAACAGAGCCCTTAAGAAATGTTGTAGTAAAACTGTTACGGAGATATGTTCACGCCAGAAGTATTTATAGTGCCACTTTCTACGTCCAGAAGCTTTTTCGTATATGTTGTTCTACAAATTTAACTCCACAGGTTGAAACAGATCTTGCGACAATAAACGCATCGGCCCCAGACATGTTCCAATTAGGTAATTCATACTATACACGTATAATCTGAGATAATTTACACTGCTAACTACTATTTTAACTCAATATGACAGAATTCCCAATTAACCGGCATGATTTTCGCGGAGCAAATCTTACCGCTAAAACCATTTGTGAAGGCACGTCGTTTGGTTTGTTCTTCTACCATGTCAAGCAATCGGTGTGCGATAAATTGCAAGCGGATGACATAAAGGATTACCCTACCAACAACTTCTTTAACGAGGCGTTCGTTAAATATATGCTAGCGCATATCCTTCCGTACACGCCGCTATTAACGCATGTAATGTTTGCAATCAGAAATGATTTAAGAATTCATGACACCCAAGCTGCAGTAGAAAACTGGAATGACCTCGTTAAGCACCACGAACAATGCATTCATGGAAAACTTTCTCTTCCCCGATTTGTTGAACAGGCGATGCATGTCATAAAAGGTACAAATATTTAGAACGAAATACGTCGCAGGACATATAACATGAAACTCTGTATCTTTCAAGGTCGATGTGTTCGGTATGAAACCGATCTCACCACATACCAGGGAGAGAAATCCAAGGTTAACAAGAAACGTAAACCACGAACCGAGAAGTCGTCAATCACTGCTAATAATCCATCTGGCAAAAACTCAGAGGCAACGGAACAATCATTTAAGCTCAAAGAACAGTGGCAAAAGAAAGGAAAGCAAGTCGCTTCCAGGAAAAACCACTCAGTGCAAGGTTTTTAAAAACCTTGCACTTTATCAAGTACGGAAATAGAACAGAAACCTTTAATACTTGTTCAGCAAAATTGTTCGCTTATATTATTTTCTTTGATGTAGTTGGGGTTGTTTTGCCAAAGACACAGCTGACTTCGTATTCACCAACACTTGCACTCTGGACAACACAATGACGATGTTACTACTTTTGCACCAGAGCGAAGAGTCCGTCGCTACCTTTTTCAGCGACAAAGTTTAAGTTTTGCGAGCTGGCGACAAGTCATTTTGGATTTGCTGGCCGGAAATACAAACTTGGCCAGGCAGCACTGGTTACAACTTGGGGATTTAGAACTTAATCCAAAACCACAAGCAAATAACCTCATGAATGACGAGTTCGAATTTCTAGCATACATTGAACCGTTATTTGAGGATTACAGACGGGTGTATTACTGCGAATTCTGTGACTACTCGAAAATCCAAAGGTAAAAGCGTTGTATATATACACCTCCAAGTTTTACCCTAATAATGCAATCATGTTTTCAGATTCCCTATTGGCATTTTGTGCTCCATATCCATTCCTGAAATTTTGGCTCGATTACATGAATCCCGTATGTGTTGTAACTCACGTTGCGGAACCTGTAATACCTTGTACAAGACATCCTACGAAAAAACCAGTCTGACGCCGATACCGTTTCTGCCGTTGCACATAGTTCCGGAAAATGCTGAGAGTGATCGCCAAGTGATGTTTGAAGACATACCAGCGTCAATCAAGGTCTTTGAACATGAATACGAGCTTGTGGGGACATCTTTGTTTCAACGATACGGAAACATTTCGTGCTTCAATTTTTATACGAAGGGCGGTGGTACAAGTACGACGGTATGCGATCCAACGTCTTCCCCAATGGCAGGTTCCAAACGTATACCTCAGTGTCTAACTGCTGGTATAAATTAAAACACACGTAACGGCATATGATTCAGTTTTAATCACGTTTTTTTTCAGTCTTTCTAGCAAACTTCTACTAAATATATACATCTATACGGTAATAGATTATCTTTGTCTTTAGTTACATAAGTAAATCGTGGTCACAAAAACATTGCAATTAAAACTTGAAACCTATCTAATAAACAGTGAGATGTTTTTCTAGGTTTGGTAGTATTGTTGAGGTGCGGGTGAAGGGGGCCCTTCTATTGACTTGTGCAATCACGCTATAATGCCATTGCACATCTAAGCCTTCACTTATGATGCAGTACTACCCACCAGTCAATAGGTGGTGATTTATTGGTTGAAACATAAATCTGTTTGAGACCCCATGTTCAACACTAACGTATCCATAAAAATCTCAAAGTCTCAAATCACCCAGTTTGACAGTTTGTCAAATCCTTAAAAATTACGAGGATTCCGAATCTGTAATCACTTTTTACCTACGAGGTCGTTTTCCCAAAAAAATCTCTAAGTTCTCATACCCGTACATGTGAATTTCAAAAATATTTCAAAGTCCATAAAAATCTCAGTCTCAAATCACCCAGTTTGACAGTTTGTCAAATCCTTAAAAATTACGAGGATTCCGAATCTGTAATCACTTTTTTACATACCTACGAGGTCGTTTTCCTAACAAATTAGTTTTTTCAATTAGCATGCCTGTACATACAATTTTTCGGAACATCGGCTAATATATTTGATTTAATGAAAACTGTTTTAAAAATGTGTTATAGAATGAAGGTCGTACGGTCTCAGGAAGAATATTTTGCTCTTGTTCGGGAGTTCTTGGGGCGTAAGGAACTTGATGTGAACTTTAGAATTGTTAGTCATTGCCCAAATTGTTTGATTATAATTTTTAGAATGTACTTACCTATGTTTGTTAATGGTATATTATTATATTATATAGCCGAAGCCCGTGATATTCGTTATGCGTGTAACCAAGTCATTTCCTAATATTGAGGTGTACTATGTGGGATGTGATGCAGATGGAACTCCCCATGATGTAACTTTGCTTTACTGTTTGTTTAATAGAGCTAACAAGCATTTGTTTAATTATTTAGCTATTTGTTTAAATTATTAAAATCGGTTCTTTCTACAGGAAGTCGCAAGCGTTCATCGTATCTGGATCCCCAATAAGATATGGAGGAAAACTTTGGAAGGGAAATTAGCACGTAGGGAAGGACAAAAACGGAGACGTCAGAAGAATGCCGCTTTAAAAAGGCGCAAACAGGGGGAAATTAGTGTTAAGAAATAAGTTGGAGTGGTTAGGTTGGATGAATAAATACACTTTTTTCAACAAGATACTCTAATACTCGTTGATCTGTGGTTATTAACTGACGGTACATAGATTCTATTTAGTACTATTTTTCTCAACTGCGGATGAAACTAACTGCGGATTATTTGACGGACATGGCACATAGTATGTAAACATTAGCCTGCACTGATTTAGTTAGATTACAAGCAACGAGTTTTCAGGTTATACCTTACGTTTTTAAAATAAGGCCTGATTATTTCCGTTGCTCTAACCTTTTCTTCTTCAAATCAATGACCCTAGACTCTTCTAGACCCTGCCATACTACCCTACCCTACCTACGGACACGGATACGGCACGGCATACCTCATTCTCATTCACACAAGTATCTGTAAAAGTGAATACCTGTATCGTATCCTTGTGGGGATTTCAAAGCTTATTGTAAGATTATAACAACAGTAGTTACATACTATTTTAGCAATGGTAATAATAATGTTAGTTGAATTTATTGTGTTCTATGAGTATTTATTTCTTTTATTAGAATATTGAAAATATGGCTAATTTCCCCGCTCTGCACTGGTACTGGTAAGTAAATAAGTACTACTTCAATTTTCGATTTAAGAAGGTATTTATTTATTAAACGGCCCACCATGAATCTTAATTGTCAATAAATCATCAATCATTAGCTGCAGAATTTCGCGAGGAAATTGTTCAAGATTCACGCTTCTACTGGCGTCATTAGGCTTTCTGGTTTCATATTACTTCTTTTCCCGACAAGCTTTCAAAATATCTCAAGATTCTCGAGCTCTGTATCCCAAACCGGCAATGGGTGTAATGAAAGGTCCGAAATGACTGGATGTAATTTTACCGATATTTAAAAGTTCATTAGCATATTATAGATATATTCAAAAGTATTTTTCAAATGTTCAGGCTGTAATTGCTTGGTCTGATTTAGCTCCAATTTGTTTAGAATATTATTCTAAATTGTAATTAGTCATTTTATTATTTTTCGTTGTTCGCCTTTCCTAGATGAACCGGAAGGTAGCAGGAAACCATCCGGTTTCGATTTCATCAATGTGCAATCCATGCAAAAACAAACAAATTTGACAATTATTAATGAAATTCAAAGTAAATGGCTGAGGCCGCCATCGCCATCCCAAGTTGCATACAATTTCACAACAACAATGGAAACCATTGACAGATCTGCCGTTGAGAAGCTTCATCATGGTGTTTTGAATGTTTTGAAAAATAAGGTATTCACACAACTATTTGAACGGAAGCAATTCATATGTGTGTGATTTAAAATTCCAAATATTTTTGGCAGTCGTTATTTTTGTAAAGTTGCTTCTCCTCTCTTTTTCACATTTTTAAATATTCATGCCAAACAACTTAACATGACCCTAAA
>JAQGAK010004261.1:0-12629 GCA_034696945.1 Lipothrix lubbocki
CCAAAATCAGTCTCTTATATAGGAATTCTCTTATAGAGAGAGCTAGTATGCATATAACTATGTATGATATGTAGGCTTAAAAGATCTCTTACACAGAGAGTTCTCTTATATGGAGATCTCTTATAGGGAGGGTCAGGTGTATAACTATGTACATATGATATGTGGGCCCAAAGGATCTCTTACACAGAGAGTTCTCTTATATGGAGATCCGATGTAGTACGGTGTCTCACATGGCCAATTTTTGTTACATATACAGATAATTGGAATAAACTGTTACAGGAGTTTTACAGAGAATTCAAATCTGATTAGAGGGATATTTTTAATCATAATCCAGCTGAGTAAAATAAAATGCTGCTAAACTCAATAATTTTTTCTAAAATCTTTGATTTCACTCGGAATTCCACTTTTCAACACATGAATATGCCTTAAATCCTAGAAATTCTTGCTAACGATATAAAAAGCAGTGCTTGTAGCGTTGATAGGATTTCTTATTTACAAAACGCAAGACAACTGTTTAAAAATGTTTTGCTTTACACAATATTTTTTACAACTACACCTACAAAATTCAGGCCTTTGAAAACTAAATAAAATTTGAGCAAGATCTGAACAACGTTTAACACGCATTTAAAATTGCTAATTTTGTAAGTTTGAAGTATTTTACCTAATTTTAGAAATATAAACCGATGCTTCTCAACGCTTGCCAAGTTATTTTGCGTTACCCAAATTTTCGGTATTGCTCACATAATATCCAGGTTTTATCATATGAATATGTAGATGGTAGATTTTTAAGTGAACCAAATGTTTTAATATGTAAAGGTAAATACTTATATCAAAAACGAGTTTTGTACTTAGATATTTCGATGAATTTGAAGATACCGCAATAAAAAATTAAAAACCATGATTGCTAATTGAATGCCCAAAATTTATTTTTAAATAGTAACAATGATCATATAAAAGAAAATCTGTATATGTACATACATTGATGAATAATTTTGAATCGAATGCGTGATTTAAATTAATAATAATCCCCTGATTTTCCCGCCGATTTCAATATCTATTGCCCTAATTCCAGATAGATTTCAGGGATTTAACGGCCGAGCTCGCCCATTGCGCCTGATTAGCAGTCTTGCAAAATTTTGAGCAAACCAAGAATGGGGGCAAGGATGAACGCGAGGGGACTAAGGAGGTTGGTTAGATCTCCAAGTCCATCTACAAACAGACAATCGTTACAATCATCAAATCACATATAGAATCACCCAATGAATATTTTATTTTTGGGAGGAATAATAACAACAATTTAAATAAATTTGTATTACCTCCTCCTGTGCTGGCGGTTGCGTCTGGTCAGCGGAAGTAGCAAGGTCCAGAGTAGATGGAAATTTAGATAGAATTTGAATAATTAGTAATTTTGGTTTTGTTTTGTGACTTATATTTGTAGCGCGCACAAACATGAAAATACCATTTCAACGCAACTATTTATAAGAAAAAATATTCGTTAGCTATAATAATAATCATGGATTAACGTACTTGTGTCACCAGCGGAGACATTCGCATCAACGCTGGTATCTGGGATGAGGTCATCCAGATCCAGCAGACCTTAAAAAGTAAAGCAAAATGTATGTAAAGAAACTATTTTATTTTTGTTTTGTGTTTTTGAACAGATTATTACTCAACGAATGCAAAAGTATATTACCCGGGACAATTCCGAAGGCTGGAGCAAAAATAGCAACTGCGACACAGAGGACGATCAAAAGTTTGGCCATCCTGACTGACTTTGGATTTCAGTGGGAAAAATATACTAGAGAAGTTTAGTATTGTGATAGAGATTGAACTTTAGAGAGTGGAATGAAGTTCAGTCTGAAAATTGTTTCCTTTTATTCAAAAATTATTCCTGGTAAATTCCCCGGATAGAATACAAACGTTGAAGCTCTCGCCACGTCCATCCCAGTGTATTTGTCTTATTGCTAAACTTTAAAACGGGACAAACAACATTTATTTTCTCGTATTTATTTTGCCTTTATTTTGATACATGTTGATTGACACAATCCTAATTAAATATTTCATAATTTCAATTTAGGACCATGCATCTACAATTAATCAGGCATGTGTATAAATGAGCGACTTGGTAAAATCCAGTTGTGATCACGGGTATGACACAAGTAGCCCAAATAAATTAACGGGTGTTTATTTGGTCATAATTTATTTTTACGTAATATTATTTTTGTAAACGAGTAGAAATATTTTGTTTATATATTTGTCCTGCGTATTTATATGTACATACATACATGACAGTATTGGTGCGCCAAATAGGGAATGAGTCCAAATTTTTTGGGCAATTTGTATGAAGAATGAGGGCATAATGACAAATTGTCTATTTTTACATTTATCAATTACAACAGACAGAATAATTCGTTGGCGAAGGGTCTGAAAGTACCAACTGCATGCGTGGCTAATGTCTTAAAGTACCTAAAGCCACTTTACGCTATTTACGTCATTTTAATTTTCAATTCAATAACATCCCGTTGGTGGAAATACAAATTGGGCTATCTATGTACATGTGAACCTAATTGCAAGATGAGGTATTCACCACGGAAACAATGCAGTGCAACAATGGGATATCCCGCGTGCTGCCGTTGAAATTGCATTAAAAACTGAAAATGGAGGGAGCTTTTGTATTTAAAATTTGAACTGCAAGGCAATTGTAAATTATAGTGGAATTATCTCATACCTTGCACTGAAAATGATTGTGGATGTCTCACTTTGCACCTAAACAGAAGCACGTGGAAATCAAGTGGTTAAATGAGGCCGATTTTAATTTTTGATTAAATTTTTTTATATTTCTACTAATTTATCTACAAACTAATATTTTTGCCCTTCGTATGTAACATGCAGGTTTTCCAGATTATTTAGAATGAATTTTGGTTTATTAATGCAACTGATCTCACAAGTATTTTCCCGAAATTGATTGTGTTAACTAAATACACCGGACTCTCGCTATAAGAGATCTCCATATAAGAGACTCTCTCTGTAAGAGACCCTTTGGGCCCAAATATCATACACAATTATATGAATACTAGCTCTCTCTATAAGCGAATTCCTATATAAGAGGCTGATTTTGGTGATTTATGGCGTTCTCTTATAGCGAGAGTTCGTTGTACAATGAATTTATTTGAGATGCAAATAACTCTAACAGAACAAACAAAGATTAAAAAATTAATAACATTGAGAATTACAGTTGCCAATTAAATATCCGAATTTATTTCTAAATAGTATCAATAATCATATCAACGGAATATGTACATAATTTTCAATTTTTAAATAATGTTAAGCCAAATTAATGTGTAGACGTCTTAAACCGCTAAAGGTAATGTCGTTGATTCATTAGATTTTCCGCAATTAAGCTCCGAGGCCGCCAGGAGCGCTTGAGAGTAAACTCAAGATTGCGATGAAACCAAGAAGAGGGCCAAGGACGCTGAGAAGGCTGGTGATTGAACCTAAACCTGTAGACAAACGTTATGATAATTATTATAAAATCCCATAGAATACAAAATCTCTACTAAAATAGACTACAAAATGTATGTATGTATATATAAAAATATTAATTTAAAACTAAAAATAAAATAAAAGTTTTTTTTTGCTTTTCATGAACAATAACAAATTTAAATAATTGTCATTATACTACCTCCTGCCACATCTGTTACATCTGTTCCGCGGAAGAGGAAACGTCAGTAGTAGTAGCAAGAAGATAGGAATTCAGATAAAAGGTAAATTAGTGAATTTAATTTTAAATATAAAGTTTAATTTTAATTTCATACGTAATTGTACCAAGTTTATACGTATAGCTAACACTAAGAAAAATATATTTCTTATAGCTGTAATTTATTGAATTAACGTACTTCCAAGGGTTCCGGTAACGTTTGGAAGAGCGCCAGTCACGTTTGGAAGGATGGCACTAGTGTTTGGAACGATGCCGCCAGTGCTTGGAATAATGCCGCCAACTTACAAAATCAAGTAAAAGTGTGTTTAAAAAATCAAGCTAAGTAGAGCTTATAGTTCTACATTCATTTAAACTGCTCAAAATTTAGGAGTTGTTTCGTAAAAACGGGGGGAAATAAATGTTTTTGCTATAACTTTACCACAAATGCTAGTAAAAATTATATTAACTTCAATATTTATAATTTTTCAATTTATTAAAAACACTACAAATTTAACCTAAATGCCAAGGTAACAAAGTAAAGTGTATTTACATGGAAATCCTGGAATTACTGCATAGGCTAAACCGGGAAGAGCAACAACGCAACAAAGAGCGATCAAAAGTTTGGCCATTTTGACGGACTTTAAAATTTTAATTCTTGAATCAAAACTCGCGACAGAGAAGTTTAGTAATGTGGTAAAGATTGAACTTGAGAGAGTGGAATGAAGTTCAGTTCCAAAATTATTCGATTTTATTCAAAAATTACTATTCATAAGTAATTATAGTGACAAGGCTAAATCCCCCTAAAGTTTAAACTTCACACCTCATATTTCACAGTTTGTTTTTCTTTGTTAACCTTCAAAGCGTGGCAAACAACATTAATTTTTGCGTATTTATTTTGACTTTATTTTAACTCATTTTAGTCGGCATAATTCTAATAAAAACAATTTCATAATATTAATTTGGAACAATACATCTGCAATTAATTAGGCATGCGCGTAAATAAGCGACTCGGAAAAATCCAGTTATGATCACGGGTATGACGCAGGGCGTCTAAGGAAATTAACCGGTGTTTGTTCATGGTTATAATTTATTCGTGGAAGGGTTGAAACATTTACGCACATATGTTGCCGCGTGTGTATAAATACGTGACATGTTGATGCGCAAAAGGGCGAATGAGTATAATTTATTGGTAATTTGTGTTATGAACGAGGTCATAATCACTAATCGTCAACTCACATTTATCAATTACAACAGACATAAATTAAATTTAAAGCTAAACAATATTAATTTGAATTTATTAATTTATTTTAAACTTAATGACAACACACGTGGTGGGCGCACATATTTCTCCTTATAGGTAAAATAATTATCAATATTGCAGATTGATTAATCTCTTCGTGGAAAATATTAATTTATGTCAAATTTTCAGAATCAATATGGCGCATATATTCTTTTGGAAAGCAAAACATTCTCCGCCGCGTGGACATATATACGTCAACTAGTGGAAATGATTCAGTAAGTTTTAAAAGCAAATGAACGTGCAGGAAATTGTAAGCACAATTAATTATGGTTTTTATCCTCCAAAAATTTGCAAAAATGGCTGCGACCTGTTTGAAGTCAGCATTTGTCAAATTATGAAAAGGGCCAATTTCGTCAAAATTTTGTACACTGAACTTTCGCTATAAGAGAACGCCATAAATAACCAAAATCAGTCTCAGGTGTAAAGCGCATCGCAAGAATGTAGAGCGATTTATTTTGGGTGCGGAAAACAAGGCTAATCCTAGATTTTTACGCATTAAAACTCCGATGACTTGATGACCAAATGATTTTTTGAGCGGATGTCCTGATAGTTAAAAGCATATTAGCACATGCGCAATGCATCTAACAGAAAGCCCCAAAAATTGCATAGACTTATCAAACTATAATAAGTGGTCAAATTACCGTTATAGCACCGTTGGATTAGCCTGATTTTACGACTATGTAGTTTAATTTTAACTAATACGGAAATATTCAAAAAATGACACAATAAGCGGGAAAGCAGCTTCGTTAAGTAATTATTTTCCAATTACTCCCAGCATCGTAGCTCTTAATTGTCCTCATAGAATCATCGCATCATTTTATTACAGACTAGATTTATGATTCTTGGGTACACAATTATGCGGATTTCAAAGAAATGCCTAAATGGGAATATTTTACCAATTTTTAAAGCGTTTGAAATCTCATAGTTCCGTTAGTGCTCTCATTTATTAAAAACATACATAGGATTTTTGTAACAATTTCATTTCAAAAACTGAGGTTTCAATGCACAATAGCAGAGGTTCACAATAACGGGTTAAAAAATAATTGGAATATTAATATGTAGTATTACTAGTATATAGACAGGTAAATTACACCATCGGGTTTAGGATTTGGATTTCAGGAAATGTCTAAAACTACTGTCAGAATGATTAGAAAATTGTTGACTTGGTCATACATAGTATTCAATATAATATAAAATTTCTGGTTAACAGTTTTTTAAGTGTTTTAAAAGTTTTTCAATATAACGGAATATATTTGGTGATTAGCCAAAAACGGCACCAAGTTTGCCAAGAGGACCGGCGGTGCATCCAAAGGCACCAAGTATCGGCATGAGCATACCCATTATTCCGGCGAGAGCGCCTAAAAACAGATGAGAAATAATTTGAAGCCTTGAATTAAATGAGTATAATTTTTATATTAAACTTGAACTCTCTAAGCAATTACAATGCAAATTGTTTTATTATTAATTAACAAAAGCATATTTAGATACTTCAGTTATATGTTTCTATAACAATTTCAATTATTACCAGCAAATTATGTAATTATTAATAATTGTTCAAAAATGTTTACACACCTGCTCCTGTTCCCGTCATGTCTTTTCATTAGAATCGGAAGATAAACGGGTTAAAATTCAAACAAAATATAACAAATTAGTTTATTACATTTACGTATACATAATGCCTTTTGAAAAACAATATTAATATTATTTAAAATTGTACTATGTACTGTTTATAGTTATCATAAGCAATATAATTATGAATGTAGTAGATAATAAATTAACTAGATTACTTGTTGCTCCATCAACAGCGCCAGTAACACCACTTAAATCTAAACAGGCAAACAATTAATCAAAACGATTTGAAATGTATTTAAAAAATAAGAATTTTATTAATACTATCATAGACTAAACTGACAATCTCTCAAACAAGAATTTCTAAAAATGAACTTACCAATTTCTCCATAGGCATAGCCAAATAGAGCAATTGCTAAACAAAGGGCGAAAAATACTTTACTCATTTTAGCGTACTATCGAAAAACAAATTAGAATGTGGTAGAGGATAGAGAAGATTTAATCTTAAACTGTGTGTTGTGAACTCACAAGAAAAAGCAGCCCTTTTATTCAAAAACTAATTCCTTTTCCAAGCAAATTGGCACACTTACAAATTTTTTGAGGTTGTAATTATTAGCATTGTATAATAGATTATAAGACAACATACACATTTACAAAATACATTTCCAGAATGTCTAAACAAAAATATTAATGATCATAACACTGAGTGATTACACAAATTCTCTCTTTCTAGTTATTTATGTGATATAAGTAGAACGCATATAAATTATGTTCTCACCAGTGATGTAGATTTTGTGATAATTAATAGAACAAACTTCAAAATAACAGCAAGAAAATTTCAACATATGCGACCTCATTTTGTCGAAGTAAATAAAAATACAATACATGTATTGAAATTACGTCACTAACTAAGCGAAACCTTCAAGAATGAGTTTATATATAAAATATTGCCGCCAATTAAAATATTACACTGAACTCTCGCTGTAAGAGAACGCTATAAACTACCAAAAAAAATAAGTCTCTTATATAGGAATTCTCATAAAGAGAGAGCATATAACTATGTATGATATGTAGGCCCAACGGATCTCTTACAAAGAAAGTTCTCTTATATGGAGAACTTTTATAGCGAGACTCCGGTATGATTGCAATTATGAATAGAACTGGGGATTTTGCGCAGTTGTTCATCATATAATTTTGCAAAACCTTGGTTATAATTTCGTAAATTTCGCAGTTTTTCTTTTTTTCATTTCGTAAATTTCGTAATGTGGTATTACATACATGTAAGTTGGGATTTTGTTTCGAAAATATATATTTCCTGATAAAGAAGTTCAAAGCTGGTAAAAAAATTAAGACTTATCAGCTTAAAATGTCTAAAAATGATGACTGCTGCTGGAAATTATCCATCTTTCCGAAGTATTTACTTGTTATATGGTGGTTCTCGTTAAAGAATTTTGGATACTTTTACAAACACATTAATACACACAGAACAGTACCGTTCGTAGTGCTGCTTTGTTTGAATTGCTGAGGAAAACGATTTTGAAATTTAATTTATCATTATAAGACTTTGAGGAAAATTTGAAAATGTCAAAAATACAAATTTTGTCAAACATATTTCTATAATTTATTGTATAACTCCTAAAACTGTTTCAAATGCTTCAAAAGTTTTTAAAAATGCAGTAGTGTGCAACAAATGTGTCTAACAAAATATGGAGGTTAAACAATAGCTCATTTTCCACAGTTTTTTGCTTAATTGCTACGTTTTTTTCATTTCGCAATTTTTTTTCCATTTTGCAAATTTCGCATTTCTCTCAAATTTCGTAATTTTTTTTCCAGGTTTTAAATGTACAAATGTTGGGGATCACATTTTACCTAGATGCGAATAGTCTAGCGGCAATTTTTAATTATTTCGCGTTTTTCGCAAATTCCCAAGCCTAATTATAAATTTTGCAAATATTTATGTTTATAAATACTGAAACTGAAGAGAACGTACACACCTATACATATTTGCGCATCTATATGCTTCTCTAATATCGCCATACATTTCATAGCTGCGTAAAATACATACTTTAAATAAGAGTAACTCTAATACATATAAAAACAACAATTTTGTATTTTAAATTGTTTTGATTTTATAATATTGTCGTAATACAAAAGTTAGGGATGTTTATCAGATATAATAAATTGAATCAGGGATGGAAAAAAATAGAGAGGCACAGATCTGGTCAGGACAGAGACCTGACCAGGAATGACCAGAAAAGTTTTATTGTAATATTTAGTTAAACACTTAATATAAAATGATTGGTCAAGTCGTTATAATAAAATATGAATTATGGCATGGTTGTTTGATAATAACAATAACAACATAGCAAAATTAAACATGAGCGATTGTTGCGTTGAGCGTCTTGAATTGAATTGTTCCTTAAATATTGCGAATTCAAGATTTTCAAAAAATGCAACGATCGCTCATGTTTCATTTTGCTTTAAATAAAACTACAAATGAGCGTAAAGAATATTATTAAATAAGATCACTGTTGTTAAATCGGTGCATGTTCAATTAGTTGATTTTGAAAATGAGTCTTCAAACTCAGTCGCTTATATTAAAACTGTTAACTTAATTGAAAATATTTCCTTAAGTAATTCCCCGGAAATTCCTAAGCAAATAGATACTTTTGTTGTATCTGATGACGATACACTGCCGTGTCACCACTGTTAGTTGGGATTCTTTGAAAAGGGTAGAGACCACGTAATTGTAGACTTTAAAAAAGGGCTGCAGAAATTAGTTTATTTAGCCCTAACCTTATTCCAATACTATAAAAATAAGTTTTAAAGTTTACAAAATCATGAACACGTTTGCAAAATAAAAAGCACATTTTGAAATCCAGTAAAATAACAACACCAAAGTGAAATTCAAAATTGTATACATAGTCATATATGTCGGTATCTTTATTTCTGTCAGTGTAAATGAAACGGCAACAAATTTATTTCAAATTTTAAGTAGATGTTAATAAATATAGCGCTTGATATTTTGCTAGATGTGTAAAAAATAGGGAGTTAAAACAAATTACAAAAAACTAAATCCTAGTCTATTTAATAAAAATATATTTACACAAAAAACATTTTTATAATCGTTTCATCTAGACTTGTGATTCTTCTTTTCTCCCGACGTTTAGACTGCTGCTTTGCGGTACAACAATTGATTTTCAGTTGATCTTCTGTATATCTCGCCATGCTTAATATTAGCTCTACCGCTACCAAAAGCAATCCCAATTATGACGAAACTCGCAATTATGTAACGTACAACTGTTGACAAGCCTGAAAAACAAAAAAAAATTCAACATATCAATATCCAAACATTTGATTTTCTGCACTTCTAAATGCTATTAGGAGACACTATAAAACCCGAAAGACATCCTAATAATTTTAAATTTTGTGCAATGTTTAATTAAATGGTAGCAGCTATAATTGCAATTAGTATTCAACGACCCCAATAAATTCTAAACTGAAATCATATCAGAACGAATATAAATAATATCAAAAGAAATAAATAAAAGTTATATCAAAAGAAATAAAAATATTAATATCAAAACAAATCAAAATACAAATAATATTAAAACAAATAAAAATAATATCAAAACAAATAAAAACAAAAATAATATCAAAACAAGTAATATCAAAACAAATAAAAACAAAAATAATATCAAAACAAATAAAAACAAAAATAATATCAAAACAAATAAAAACAAAAATAATATCAGTAGGTGGCAGAATGCAGGAAATAGGAATTCAAATACTTTTGGAGGGAAAATCCAACCAATCAGGGATTTCCTACAAAATAGCTAACCATAATTACCAAACCATTAAAGCATAAAATATGAACAAAATATAAAAAACTGTTCATACAGTTAATACATACAGTTTATGCGGTGATGTATGAGAATGTAGCCTTTAAGTGAAATGTTAAATGTATAAAAGTAAATTTTAAATTTAAGTGAATTTTAAACACAAACCAGTAAATTTTAAATGTAGGTGAATTTTAAATGTATAAAAGTAAATTTTTCATTTAGGTGAAGTTTAAACGTATAACAGTAAATTTTAAATTTAGGTGAATTTTAAATTTAGGTAAATTTTAAATTTAGGTGAATTTTAAATGTATAGAAGAAAATTTTTAAATATAAAAATTGAATTTTAAATGTATAGATCAAATTTTAAATTTGGGTGAAGTTGAAATGTATAAATTAAATTTTAAGTTTAGGTAATTTTAATTTATGAATTAAATTTTAATTTCAATGCTAAATATTAATGTAAAAATTGCATAGCTTAAGTAATCACAAGGCCTAGGACTATTTCGCGTATTTGGTCCTAAATTGATGAAATTTGTATTCAAAATTTCTCAATTTTCTGTTTATTCTTACTTAATTTAGCGGTTTTAATCATTTTCACAATATTTACGAAGTTATTTTCAATTTTGAGCAGTTTTTAATCCCAAAAGTAGATAAAAATCAATAGATACATACATATTTCATAATTATAATGTGTGTGTAAAAAGCACTTATTTGGAAACAAATAAATTATAGCTAAAATAATAACCAATTAAGCAATTATAAATTAAATTAAATGTCAATAATAAAATTATTTGTCAAAATTAATAGTCATCCTTGTCTCAAATTTTACTACATACTGCATTCTCACACATCGCTGCATAAACTGTATGTATTAAATAAAATAAACAGTAGGATTGATGTTGAGGGCAGTAGAATTATTGCAGAGAGGAGAGAAATGGAAAATGTGTGTAACAACGACAGAAGGGAGTAGAACGAAGAAGAGAAAAAAGCGGCTTGTTGACAGAAGTTCCTTTCGTCACTCGTCTATCGCTCACACAGTCAGTCACACACTTCCACATGTTGAAGCATAGGATAATGAAGAGGATCATTTAATTGGTTAAGCGGTTTTGGAGGGAATCCCTGATTCTCTGGATTTTCCCTCCAAAATTATTTGAATTCCTATTTTCTGCATTCTGCCACCTACTGAGGAGTAACACAGCAAAAAAAATAAAAAAAGTTTTTTCATCTAATTGTACAGACTACATTGCTGTATAAAATTAACTGGAACAAATTCTGAGTATTTTTCCACGAAATCCTGGAACATGCAGGGACTTTCGCATCGTTCAAGCACCAATTCACTCAAGTTGGCGTGACTGCTGTGCTTATAATGGACCTGTGGGAACAAAATCAGAATTTTGGTCATCATAATTAGGTAACATTGAACACAAGAATGTAATTCATAGGTATTTGCAAAGACTTAAACAATTTTTAAACTAACTTTCAATATTTGTTTGCTGTTGTCATTTCCCTCTTGATAAATTTCAAATAAAATTGCTCCGGCAGGTTGCGGACGTATCTGAACGAGATCAAAGTTTAGTATTGCTAACAATAGGCGGTCATTCCTCGGTCATGGCCTCCAAAAACTGTCATTTTGAGAGGATTATCTCCTCTGAAATTATTAATGATTAATTCGAGCATTGATCCGCTGTTTAATCTTCTGGCTTCCACCGTCCTATACATGTATTATTGACAATCGTTGGCAACTTTCAAGGGTCCATCTATCCTTGCAAGCTGCTCTCCTTGGTCGGACAATGGAAAATTATTGCTTTTCTAAATATTAATATGCACTTTAGCCAATAATAAATAACTCAAAAGTTTGTCAACAGAATTCACAATTACCCTTCAAGTCAATAATTTATTTGAAATTCTTACGTTAACATTAATTTGTTCTGCCCAAACATCAATAGCGTCTACTTTTTGTAATGCTGTAGATTTAAGGTCCTCCAAAACATCATTTCCAGTTATACTTCCAAATTTAGTGACAAGTTCTGGGTAATTTTTCTTAACGTCATTCCAGCAATCGCCAACTGCATCTGGAATAATCTGATCAGTGTACCTAGCACATGGTTCTGTACTCTGTAAGTACTAAATTTGTTAAAATGTGGTACAGTCGACTCTCCTTATAAGAGGCCTCCCTATAAGAGCATTTCCCCTATAAGAGCGCCTTCCTGTCCTCCCCAGC
>JAQGAK010004262.1:0-12628 GCA_034696945.1 Lipothrix lubbocki
GATGCGCTCTTGTTTTTAACTTTTTAGGGCGCAAAGCAACTTTACATTTCAGCTTTTTTTGCTGTTATTTTTTTATTACTGTAAAAGATTATTATGGTAAAAGATTCGTGTTACTAGAGGGAGCCAATCTTATTGTACTGATCTGGCCTGGGAATAACACGTTAACAAACGAAATATGGTAATAACTGTATGGTCCCTATTGTATAACTTAATTGGCTTCAGATACGTTAAATGAGAGGAAAAGCAACTTTATAAGAAACTGATTTATTGATAAAATAAAAATCGAGAAAAAGAATATTAATAAAATATTGCAACAGCAGAAATCAAAATTATAGCAATATTTCTTAGACAAGGGTTTAAACCGTCATTTTATCCAATTCGTCCATGAAGCAATTTTTATTTCAGTAAAGTCTTCTACATAAGTACTTACAAATATTGAAGGGGTCTTAATGTAAAATTTAATGGATATCGTAGGTTCCGTTTTTTAGTTATTTATTGCAATTTGTTAATTAAATGGTTGCTAGGATGCATTTGTATAATAACGGTGACAAATGCTATTTTCACGAGACCCTTTAAGTGTATGTTCATGAAAGAATTCGTATAGATTGGACCACATTTGAATCCGTCGCTCCGTTTGGCTTTTATTTAGAAAAGATTTTTTTCAGTGGGGGTTGCCAGACAGTTGCTTTTTTAGGGTTGTAAGTTGTTTGGAGTGAATGTTTAAAAAACGTGAAAAAGAGAAGAAAGCAGCTGTAGAACTACCAAAGTATTTATTACAAGTAGATCTCCGCGCGCGTTCGATCTACTTGTCGGCGTCTCCGGGTCTCCCCACCCCCACCTCACCCCCTCCTACCCTACTCTCCCACCACCCTTTGTGTCTCGGAATAAAACTTGAATCCATTATTATTATTTATAATATTAATTCCGAGTAGATCTCCGCGCGCTTCGCGCGCGTTCGATCTACTCGTCGGCGACCCCACCCCTCTCACCCCACCTGGTAATGACGGAATGACGGAATCACGGACGTCACAACCAAATTATTTTAGGCTCAGTTCCTCTTAAAATCAGTTTTTGCAAAGGTTTTCATGGGAATATTTCCCATTCATTCGTTTCCTGGCGTCCTCCCATTCTCGCAAGCAAGCAATGAATTTATGGCGAAGCGTTAAAATGAAGTTAGCTTTTGGTTGAATTAAAAATGCTTCTTTATTTTTTATACAACACATTACCATAAATTTTATTATTGAACAAGTGCGCTTCGCGCACTTGTTTTTGAGGCGCGGATGCCTTATCAAGTTATTTCCTACAATTTAAATTGTGGCTAAAACTTTACGGAAATGTAACGCTTTTAAAAATTAAAAGTAATAATTAAAATTTTAAATTAATTTAGATAATTTAAATTTTGGTGCTGAAAAAGTGCAAAATTCGTTAAAATGTAAGTTTCTTTTTACATAACGCAATGGATAAAGAAAGCACACTCATTGTAACAGTGTGCTATACTTATATACAAAATGGCCATTGAAGTGGAATTGTTTAATAAAGGTGCGCCAATAGTATGGCGGTGGGTTTAAAATTTGCACGAAAAAATGTAAAAAATCGTCATGTTTGAGCCCGGTACTCAGAACTCAGAAGCTACGGGCAAAAGAAAAATACCACCAAGGAGGTAATTTTATAGCGTTCCGGAATTACCCCCCACGACAAGGGCTGTGAGTTATAGTTTTTTCGGAAAAAAATAAAATGTGGCCAAAATGAATTTTCCCTCCAAAAACGGGTCGAATTTGTGAAAATTGCAAATTTTGTCCAAAATATGTTCCTACGATTTAAGGACCGTTCGAATGACGTAGGGGGTTCTTGTGCGGCAACAATTACGGATTTTGGAAAAACGATAGTTTTTTATAGAAGGTAGAAAAAAGTGTTTTAAATCATTGTAAGACGGTATTGAACGAACTCATCGTATCGACTTTAAACTCGGCAGAACTTCATAAAATTAAAATACACGTCCGGATCGCTAATTTTTAATGTATGAGTGATTCTAGTTACTTATTGAAAATGTTACTGTTTGCAGTCCTTAGAATCAACTCGCCGAATGATGGCTCTCTGTGAAGAGGTAAGAATCCTATCTTTAATTATTTTTTACCATTCCAAAGATTAATTAATTCTAAATAATAGTAAGACCTATTAATTTTGTTTTCAAATCAGAAAATTAAATTTCAGTTCTAAATTTTCATTTGTTTGTCATTCAGAGCAAAGAAGCTGGAATTCGAACTCTGGTTGCATTGGACGATCAAGGAGGTTAGCTGTAAATTACGTAATTAAAATAGAAATGGTGGCTAATAATTGTGCACTTATTGTCGACTATACTTGGATAATATTAAGTCATGACTACATTATTACTGAAGTAAATGGAATATGTTTTATTAAATCGACAGAACAACTGGATCATATCGAGCAAGGGATGATTCAGATCAACGAGGACATGAGAGAAGCGGAGAAAAATCTAGAGGGAATGGAAAAGTGTTGTGGGTTGTGTGTACTTCCATGCAAAAAGTAAGTAGGTACCTATATAGCGAATTCCAATTACTCCAAGTCAAAATGATTATTGTTTAGTATTGACAGGGCTAAAATTCATGCTAATTTTTTTATTCAGATCATCTGAGTTCAAAGAGGATGCGAGCACTTGGAAAGGGAATGACGACGGCAAAGTAGTTAATAATCAGCCACAACGAGTAATGGACAACGGCATGGTATCCTACGGGGGCTATATCGGCAAGTGAGTGACCCAATATTTTACCCAGCGTAAGATTTGCGCGCACATTTGTAGTTGTGGTTGGATATAGTTATTGTACATTATTATTAGCAATTTTCGAAGATGTGTTACGTTTATTTGGTCAATTCCAAACGTGCGACGTGGGGTGTAGTCTAGGAAAAAAATAAATATTCTTAAACCAAGTTGTTGTTCAGGGAACTAACACAACATGTAAAATTTCTGAAACTTAGAATCACCAACGACGCTCGGGAAGATGAAATGGAGTCGAATATGGGACAAGTTGCAACAATGGTTGGCAATCTTCGGAATATGGCGATAGACATGGGTGGTGAGATTGAAACTCAAAATAGACAACTTGACCGCATCAACCGCAAGGTATGTGTTCTTTTCACATTTCGGTACTTACCACAATTAATTAACAAACTGAGTACAAATAATGCGACTGCGATCAAAAAGTGTTGGACCTTCTTCTAAGCTTGACCTGAGTGGTTTTATTGATATTTTTCTATTTAAAATGAATTGACAGGAGATGTATCTGTGAACTATAGTTTATTAATTTACTATGTGATCTCTAAAAGATCTTAAATAAAGTAAGTAAAATATAATAATGAAACTAATGGTAAGTATAATTACAGGCGGAATCGAACGAGGTGCGAATACAAGTTGCAAACGAGCGGGCGGGGAAGCTGCTCAAAACATAAGCACAAGAAAAAAGTGTGTAGGAAAATGCTGATACTCAAGAAAAGGAGACCCGTTTTTGCATAAAGATCGTCATAATAACATCCGCCAACACCGTCGTACTGTTGCGGAGATATAAATGATAAAAGGCCGTTTCTAGTTTAAGCAAAGTCAAGAAGCTACATATAGTTGTTGCCAGAAAAAATAATTTATTTTCCCTCCAAAAGTTATAACAAAGCAAATGTTGGATGAGAACAACTACACTGTGATTAGTGCTTATTAAAAGTCTGGACCTGGTAAATTACAAAAAAGGTGTAAACCAAATGAAAATAGACGAAAACAAAGGAGAAAGACAAATCAGTATATTATTTAAAAAAAATAAACTATAACGGGAATAACTAGCGAAACGGGGTGCAGGTACATACCTTATTACTTGGAATTTTATTCTTCAAAAAGATTCTTCGTTATATTAAAATATTCAGATAAATGAATCATGAAAGGAATTAATTGAAAATGTGAAAAGTGCTACGAGTATAGCACAAAATACCTATATAGTGACTAACAAAAATGCAGGCATAAACCTGGAGAATTTTAGATTCTGCTGAGATTTAAGGTTGTTATCTATACATGAATTAAGCTGACTAATAACTACTTAACTACAAGGCGGTATTCATTATCTCCTACAGATATATAATCAAAACGAGTTATAAACTATTTCTCTCTATCTATCCATTTAGCCTAGACGAATATATATCAAATCTACGTAGTTAGATTTAGATGTAGACAATTCAGAGTACGTATGTAGCTATATATACAACATACTGATCTAATTATAAATGTAGCTTAAGCAAAACTGCATATTAGGCTAAATATTATTTACCTACGACTCTGCATGTAGACTTTCGTGGTTAATATAGTCAATCAAACTTTCATAAGCCTATATAAAGTTTCATTAGCTGAGCTATGAAAACATTACCTCAACTTTTAAGGAATCAAAATTAATGTTGTTAGTAGGTGTAGATTCTACATAATTATATAAAATATAATAGAATATATGTGCATAATACTAACAATAAACCACATTCAACGAATAACTTTTTATTCCTAAAACGTATGTCGTGAGCATTGTAATGTGACATAATTCTTGTATTTATGGACTTGTCCATAGACAATGGAAGTTATTACACAAGTGTAAACTTCACATACGAATATTATTTATATATCATTGATTATGTATTGAATATCATCAAATTATTTTATTTAATAAGCATATATTTGCTATTTAGTGACAATGCATGTGGCACACAGGTGAGACAGGTGTTTATGTCAGTGTCAATTAATTGCTTGTAAAAGTAGTCATGACAACGTTAGTTAACTTTAAATTTTTTGCAATATCGGTAGTTAGAATGCACGTGATTACCATTTTTACTTACTTTAATACCAAATACTTAGGTAGGAGATTCGAATTTTTGTTGGTCCTCGGAAAAGTGTGAAAGTTTCCACGTAGTTTCATTTGTCAAGTATCTCCACTCCACTTGTGTATAGCTGATAGTCGTAGAACTCAACAGTATTTTACAGTAAATCGTAGGCATAATTTCCCTGAGTTGATAAACGTCTTTGAGAAAATCTTGCAATTGCCTCCCGGCGTCTTCAAATTTCTTTTATAGCATGGAGCGAGAAAGTGCTAATTCAGATAAATATCACTTCTTTATCAGTTCAGGTTCAGATATAGTTACTGAGTGCAAATCATGAGAAATGAAATTCTATTGTAAGTAAATACATTTATTAATAATATTATTGCATGACAAAATATCTCTTGATGAGAATTTGAAAAATTAGCAGCAGAATTATTAAAAAAAGCTTAAATATTTGCAGTATCTGCATGAATATTTTCAACTTAAAGGAGGAAAGTTGTTTCACGGCCAATAATGATGAATGATGGCAGTTCTAATTTACGATTCGTAGAAAATCTTGTGAGTGGCCGTGGCAACGCCATTCCTATAAGTACACAGATATATAGCTTGGAGCGTGGCCTCTGGGCTCTCGATTAATAATACGAAAATATGCGAACGTAAGCGACTTCATTGCGTTGCTTGGAATAATAATAACAGTTATTATAAACACTTGGACTAATTCTACTTGCAATAGAAAATACCGAATGTATTTTAAGAAAATGAGTACTAACTAAAAGGGTAAATACGAAGAAGGTATAGCTGTAATTTCTTGATGAATTACGATTGGCTAAAAGGTAGTTGACTTTTAAAGATTGGTCAAAATTTATTGTGTGGGGACGTGTAATATACAAATGGCAGAACTTACGCATATGCAAAATAGAATTTAAGAGACAAAAAATACAAAGGCATAAACTACATATACATCTGAAAATGAAGCAATCACAACAAGGCTCGTTTAGTTACCCAATCATTCTTCCTTCCAATGTAGCGGCTATAAATTTACAAAAAATATCTATACTGGGTAGTCTGTCATTGAAATCAAATTATTTACTGACAACATGAGAACTTATTGAAAATATATCGTCGACAAAATGGTAAATCTGATTTATATTTGTATATACTGTACTATATTTACAATGGAGAACTAAAAATGTATTAGGAAGAGCTACAATTATTCCTCTACATGTTGGTCAAGAGCCGTGTAGTCAGGTTTGTTTGTTGTTAACAAAGGAAATTGGTTATTTTGGGAAAGATATTTTTATCACAGATGTTAAAAAACAATCACCTATACAGCAACAGACTTCCAATTAAACGTAGTGTCAATCTTACCGAAATGTATGAATACCTTTGTAAATATGTAAGCAAAATGTTTCTCCAGCAAGCAATTTTACTCCGTTCAATGGATCCAGAAATAACGAAATAAGCAGATGAGCAGGTACGAGAAGCAAAGCAACGCATGTACAATCCTATATCTTATACATTGCAACCACTCGCTTAAACCATTGGTTGTGTTGTACCCAAATAAACAAAGTAGCTACGAAAGTCTTTTCAATCTCATTAAATTCACAAGCAAGAATACAATTTTACTAGAAGCTTATGGCTTCCGCTGATCCTCGATCAGTGGATGAATATCCATGTCAATAGTATTATTTTAGCCGCGATGTTGCTTGTCATATGCAATATTGCCTAAAATCGAAAACAAAGACTAAAAATATTAATTTTCTCATCTCAACTTATTTCGCTTGTGTAAATCACAAAATTAGTAAATTAAAAAATACAGCAAACACATATAGCGCAAATTATTTACTGATATATCAGCTTATGGCAATCTCCTCAAATCTCTTCCATTCGGTTTCCTGCTGTAAGTGGAATTTATTCTAGATCGGGTACGGTGGAAACAACGAATTGTGAAATGCAAATTAATTTTAAATAATAAAATACATTTAATTATAAGTATGAAGAAATTAAAATCAAATTCCTTCTTGGTGCAAATTTTAGAATTAAGCCAGTAGACAAACTACATAGTCGTAGTAATAACACACATGTCTGTAATTTATTCCAGTATTTTTTAGTCTACCGATTTATGTTAACGAAAAATGCTTACGCAGGACTATATAGTTTTCGATAATGTAGGAGTGGGCTGGATAAAAACAGTATATGGAAAAAGTTTTAACCGCGTTTGAAGGAATAAATAGCAGTTTTGGGATACAGGGATTTGGATATTGATAGGAAAGGACTGACATTGTCTACTAAAGGAACTTGCAACTTATCTTTGCATTTTCAAGAGCTCGAAAATGTCGTTAATACGAAAGCTTTTGGTTCTCTCGAAACTACAGTTGTACATATTTACTTATATGTAGACTATACTTATATACCGAACCCATGATTATAGACTATATGCCATGATTTCCGTAAACTATACCACGATTCCTTTGTACACCATTGATTTAATTATTCGAGTCTTAATTAAACGTTACCTACAGTCTGGTATAATAAAATAAATTTTTGGCGTCAATATTTTCCGTGGGAAAGAAAATGCTGCATGAGAATATGTTTAGAGCTACCTGATTGTCATTATGTTCGCTATGATGTTGATATGGCCCTTGGGGTGGAACAAGGAGCAACTCGGAAGCTCAAGTATAAAATTCACTGTACATATATGTATTATCTGTATTGTTATTAAAGTATCTATACTTGTGTGTCAATCTTCTGTTGTGAGGTTAATTAGCCACAACTATAGAGAGAGCACATGTGATTGATTATTAAGGATTTAAGTTAAAGCAACTGTAGGATATTTTCGAGGTTGTTTACGTGTAAATGGAAACTAAAAATCTAAAGGTCACAAATAAATTAATTGCTATAAATTACTATACAGTTGTAACAATAATCCAATATGTAATACTGTTGATTGAGTAATAAAAGAATTTTTTCTTGATTGGGAAAAATATGTTAAACTGATTCCTTGGTCTGATTATTAGTAACATTTTTGCTACTTTATTTACACCTCTTTATCTCCTTTAATTGATATTACATTGTTGAATTCGCATGGTTAACTGTGATTCGAACTGACTAGATGACGAGCATTTATAGTGTAAGGTTGCCGCACATTATCTAATAATTGTAAGTTAGTTTTTACTGTTGTGTACTTTATTACTGCAGTGTATATTACTGGCCTGGTCTGTTTTAATAGAAGATATTTTATTAAGCTTTATTAAGCAAAGAAGAGTAGTGGCCCATATGTACATAGAAGGTAATAAAAATTCGGCGGTGAATAAGCTCCGTCCAAATAGAATTCTCTGCTCCATAGAAAAATAACACGAAAATAGAATTCTACTGTTTTACGGAAGTGCACGTCACACACCTCGAATGGAAAATACGAGATATTTTCTCGTGGGCTGTGGTCTATCTGCAGAGAACGTACTTGTTGGACGACCCCTTAGACGATAGGATAGAAGCATACTACTACTATATAGAGCAAACATACTAAAGCACGTGTGGTTTGAGTTGGTTAGTGATTTGAAATGATTGTGGAACTTAAGTAAGACGACGGGTTAGTAGTTGAGAACAATCTTATAGATTAAGCTCAAGTTTCCATGAAGGTCTGATGGTGATGGCTGGCTGGATTGTATTATTGAACAGGATGAGGACGGCATGTCTCAAAGCCTTGTCGGTGAAATTTCCTTTGATCTTTACCTTCTTCCTACTGACAATGCCGCTGTTTATTTTAACATTTAATCGTTTTCCCCAAGTCCAAACCAGAACCACCTACTCCTACTTCACTTACACACTTAGGGAAATAAGTTCTCCTTGCGGCACATTTAACTTAGAACCAACAAAACCGAATGAGAACGATGAGAGCAAGACTTAATTGATTCCCGTTCAGTCTAAAATTCACTCAAGACCTCCAAAAACTGCATGCACAATATTTCGACACAAATTTCAATATTCTCAAACTCTATCACAGCATTTTTACACCAGAGCTCACTATAATTTTTACACCTAAATCGTACTATCACTTTTAATAACTACGTTGAGCACGTGAAAAGTACAGAAGGAGAAAGGTTTGCGGCAGAATCTGTTCGTTACTGCCAACTGATGCCTTTCCAGACATTTTGTTCATTGGCACTTGTGTTTTACTTTCTCAAAATTTGAATAATCATTAAATATTAATTTTGCCTGGTGAGTATAAGGATAATACATAAGGTGAGAAGCCGTGCCGGATTTTCAATTCCTTAAACTCTGTTAATTCACCGATCGTTTAAGTTGGCCCTTGCACACTTGAATCTGTTTATTTTTAGGCATTCAAGTATATACTACTTCCATAATAAGTTCCATAAGCTAATTAAAACTTTCAGGCTGAAATTTGGAACTTGGAGTAAAAAAAAATGCATACCATAGTCATTATCGTGTGTTTACTAACGTTGGCTACTCTACAGTCTGCAAGTTCAGCAAGTTTAAATAGTGTCGTAAGTTTAGATGAAGAACTCGTGCTCAAGTGGACAACAACCGCACTCAAGTTTTTTGACTTTCGCCGTTGTGTTCGAGTGAATTTAGCAGATGAAAAGGAATGCTATCAACTCAGCTTAATTCGCAGGCAGCAAATGGCGATATACATAGGGAGAGCTAGGACTGAGGGGGTTGAATCCGTGTATTTCTACGAAATTGCGGGCAAAGGCAATCGTGGGGCTAATCGAAAGAAAGTGTTCGCCATTTTACCTGATTCTGTAAACGCCAAAGAAAGCCAACCCCATGACGTTATCTTGGCAATTGATCCATATCCAAGCTACAACTTTGGCCATTTAGTTGGCCTATTTTACGTTGACTTTAGCATTGAAGACAGACTGTGTCAAGAGGACAATCAGATTTTGATTATGGGTAAGTGTACAGGTGAAATAATAAATTATGATTACATTACCGCAGAAAGCACAGACTTTATTTAGTGTAATTTCCGAAAAAAGAAAATACATTTCCGTATATTGAAGACACGCACAAAACATCATTAATTTCATTACCCTGTAGATTTAGCAGTACTTCAGCAAGGTCCTTAATAGATATGAATCGTTGACTAGACGTTTAAAGAAATTGTGAGGTATTGTGGCACCGACCGCGATACCAGCATACCGTCGACGAATGATCTTTAAGTACAAATTTCTATCCCTTCAATAAACAAATTGGTACTTTAAGATTCCAGCGACGTAGCACAGGTAGGTATCGTATGTATTTGGAAGAAGTTGTGTGAAAGACATTTTTCTTTAAGTGGACGAAGGTGCCACGAGCCTTTCATTATTTCCCATTACCAACATCAAAGACTGCCGACTAGATTTGTTTGCTAAATACAACGATGTACCTATGTACGATATGTTTTTGTCGGTACAATGACGAGTCTACAGGTTGAATTATTTCAGCAAATCTGTCTTCAACATCTTATTATTGTGTTTGTAATCCGTGATTACAATCCTTTGGTCCACACCTGTCTCAATTTTCCCCAAAGAGCCAGTTTTTTTGTTGATTTATTTAAAATATCACCATGTCAGCACTCACAATCAGTTAAGCTCCGTTTACTTTGATACATACCTATCTGTATTTCCGTAGAAATCACTTGCATCACCTTAGCACGCAAGTCCCGATGTCCAAATTTGCTTGAACACCGGAATTCCCCTGATCTCCCGAAAAGATGTCACACGGACTTCTTACCTACAGTACACATGGCTGGAATGAGCCATTCCGTGTCATCTGCATTTGGTCCATCTGAGAGTAATCTTGCCACAGACCTTTTGGAGTGCATACGTCTCCCTGGGTTCTCCAGTTGCCCCAAATTACGACCCATTGAAGATACGGAAAAAGTAATGTGTGACTCAGCCCATGCGAATTCAAAAAGGCAAGTGAATATTAACACAAGAAAGACTAAAAAATTTACAGGAGTTGTTATTTGGGTGTTTGAAATCAGATGTGACACGAGTTACTCCGGAGTAGGGACACGCTGTAGACTCTTCCAAACTTGCGACAGAGGAGTACTCATTGGAGGAGGGTGGAATCGATTCCACTCAAGTGCTCAATCCCTGTTGAATATGCTCAAATTGTCAACAATGCTACAGAGAAATGGATTTCTTGGGGACAACATTAAAATATTTTACGGGAACGGAGGACAGCCCATCTCAGACTCAGAAAATGGTGAGTTTCGTCAAATGCTCTCTTCCGCCATGAAGACTGGACTGCGAGGACACCTAAAAACCATTTGTGGTACAAGGCACTGTGCTGACACACTCTTTGTGTATTTGAACAACCCGACGACATCAGAAGGAGATATGCTGTTATGGGATGTAGACAACAATGGACTGGTAGATATTGTCATTTCCCATGAACAAATCTATTACAATTGTGCCAGTCAATCATGTTCTTGTTTCTGTAGGCAAATGAGCTAGAAGTGTACACCACAAAAGAGTTCCTGTCCGACATCTCACATTGCGCGGCCAACAGAGTTGTCTTAGTTTTGGAACAGAGCAACACTGAAGGACTGATAAATGCCCTCAAAACGTCACCCAATCACCAAAACGTTATAGCTTTTGCTGCTGGTCTCTCCGGACAAGTAACAATTAACGGTGAAATGAGCGAAATTTGGGCAAATAATTCCCATCCCACCTACTGCCTTCAGCACTTGCATGAGGTAATAGTTGTTAACTCGCTTATTTTCATAAGATTTAGCCATCTACAATCAATTTTGCATACCATCGATGGACAGGAGTACGAACCATGGAAATCTCGGGTTACCTTGTTGTTCTGCTAAAATTTAAAAAACGCATTCCAAAAAAAATCCAAAAACTTTAAAATGGATCAATGTTTTTTAAATTACAAAAATGTAAAATCCACACGTTTGTAGACTTGCAAAAGAAAAATGAGACAAGCTGTACCTGTGGTTCAAGACAATTCGGTCACAGGTAATCTAAATAAACTGAGTATCGTAGGAGCTCCCTGCAAAATAAATCCACCGCTGACTCAAAGGGAACTGCACTCCCTTTACCAAGGTACAAACACGTTTTAATCCAATCAATAATCCTCGGATTAGCATAATAAAAATAACTTAATTCTTTGAGGCAACTTATATATTTTCATTGCAGGCTGTCAAAATGTTCCAACAAGTGTGTGGTTTTCGGCAAACTATCCAGGGGTCGCTCTTGACGAAGGTGAAGTTGATGACGATGGCTCACATACTGACGAAGTTGGAAGTTCTAACAACCGAAGACTCTGAACGCTATTTTTATTTAATGCTTAAAAATATATGTCCCCACCCCACACAAGGCAACAATACTAAAAACATGACAAAACTAAAACAGTGATACATGCCAAAATTTAATTTTAATCAATGTAATTCCTACATACCAGACCAATAAAAACTTGGAAGTACTTACATATTCGTGACGTGAGTTTATAGAATTTAATAAAATCCTAAATGTACAATTTAAAAGGCTGGTATTATTGTATTTTTGTAAAGCTGCTTTTCCTATCATATTTCGAATTTAACAATTTTTCCATTTTAAAATTTTCATGCCAAACAACTTTACATAACCTTAACAAAAGCCTATGTTTTCATCCCCTTTCAAAAATCTGTATTTGCTCACAAAAACCGAACAAGTTGTTCGAAAATGAATCTTAAGGGTCAGAGCCTATTTTAAGGATTTTACAGTGGGTGGAGATTTTATTAAAAAGGGCACATTTATTGACAAAAAAGGGCACT
>JAQGAK010004263.1:0-12625 GCA_034696945.1 Lipothrix lubbocki
AATTGATGTCGTAAAATGTCCTTAACGAAGGATGGGCATCTACATTGCCAAGGGCGTCCTCGGGTCAATAGGTCATACGTATAATTAAAAGTTGTCATTGTACGCAGACAAACAAAGTTTAGGTGGGAATGTAATTTTATAAAAAGGGTTAAACAATAATTAGGGCAAGAAGGCGGCAAGTGGGTCCCGCGAAGCTAAGATCAAGTGGAGGGCAACGCGCGAAGCGCGTCGCCGAGCAAGTAGATCGACACGCGCAAAGCGCGTGAGATTGTATTTTTATTATTTGGCAACTACGCGGTATGGGCGACTAGGCGGCAAGGTATACCCACGATAGCTGCGGAGCCAAGCATGTGTTAGCGCATGCTTGTCTATTATATAAAACACTACAAAAAGTGCTCGTATAACCATATGTCGCTATTGTGATAACTGAATTTCCAATTATGTATTATAAGTGCACTTTAACTCGTTTTAAAAACATAAAATATTTTTAAAATGATAATCAAAGAGATTTCAAAATGTCATTCAGAAGACGAATGAAATTAATTTAGATTTATTAAAATTCAGTAGTACTTAAACCATGATCTCGCTAGAATAAGCGAGAACCTAATAAAAGAATAATTATCCATATTCAGGAGCGTAGCCAGAAATTGTCAAAGGGAAGGAGGAAGGGGGGAATTTTATGTACATATGTATACAGTAATTTCAGACTTATGCTGAAAGTCCAGAACCCAAATTTTTTAGCTCCTCAAAAATTTCAAAAACGGATAGTTTTCATCCAAGTAGACTCGTTACGAAATTAATTTTTCAACAATGCCCATGTATTTAAATGGGAGTGCCAAAGGTCTCGGAAGATGGTTTCACGAATTTGGGTTAGACAAAACTATTGGGCCGATTATTATGATCATGGACGTAAGTAATTTAACAGAAAATTAATTGACTGATTGGCGACAATTGGGAGATTTGCCGCATAAAAGATGTTTTATATATCAAGTACGCAGTGAATTTATTTTCTGAAATCCAGATGGTTCAGAAAAACTATACAATTATTCGTGATGAGAACGGTGCAGTTTTCTACAAGGATGGAGAACCGGGACTGAAGGCCGTTGTAAAAAAGTCTTTTCATAATGAAGTTTCGGCCAGTTGAATTGAAATTCGTTGCATTAATGAGTAACGCCCGTAAAACTGAGTTATGGCACCAAAGATTGAATCATATAAACTTAGGATATGTTAGGAATTTATTTAGGAAGGGCGCAATTAGGGGTCTGACGTTAAATGACGTCTCAGACGACATTTTGTGCGAGAGTTGTAGATTGGGAAAAGAGGCAAGGCAGCCATTTTCCAGCAAAACGACTCCAAAATGTACTGTGCCAGGGGAAATAATTCATGCTGATTTAGCAGGGAAAATGCCTGTTCCGTCATTAGGTGGCGCTAATTACTCTGTTATTTAAAGATGAAGCCACAGGATTTCTTTTAGCTTATTTCTTGGCAAAGAAAAGCGGGGCAGCAAGTCAAATCAAGGAATTCGTTAAGTTCATTAAGAATCAGACGGGGAACAACGTAAAAAGATTCGTCTCAGATAACGGCAGTGAATTCTGAAATTTAGATCTAGAGACATACTTCTCAGAGAAGGGAATTGTTCATGAAACTAGCTCAGCATATTGTCTAGAGACAAATGCAAGGGTAGAGAGAGAATTCCGTACTATTAAAGATAGTGTTATAACAATCTTGAATGAATCAAACGCATCTGAGCGTTTGTGGCAGAAAGTGTCGCTGCCACCATCTACATTTATAACAGAATCTTAGATAAGCAAAGCGGTGATAAGACGGCGTTCGAATGGATTTTTGGACGTAAGCTTTCTTTAGATCATCTCAGGATATTTGGTAGTACAGCATATGTTCATGTTCCGGACGTTAAAAGAAGCGTTTGGTAACCAAAAGAAATCAAGCTTATGTTGGTGGGTTACTCTTCACTTGGACGAAAATATCGTCTTTATGATGCCGAATCACGTAAAGTACCATGGAAAATACTATATCTATTGTCATGAGTAAAACTTGACCCTATTGGCAGAGACCAAGTCATGTCCTCCAGGTGTATTCACCTTGCCAATTACTGCAACATTTAAAATAAATGATATTGAATTTGTAGGCGAGAGAACGGAAATTACACACATTTTACCCCGGAACCAATTTTAACGGCTCACACAAATTGGTATTTACAACCATCATTTAATTGGACAAGCTTATTACAGGCCGTGATGAAGAATGATACCGCTTATCTAATTAAAACGCATAAGAATGTTCCCTATGAACATGTATTCTATTGGTCTACCACGACAGGAATAATTATCTGTATAATAATTACTTTAGCAGTTAGGTACATAGTTTGGAAACTATTTAAGAATCGACGTCAAATAGTGGTTGTTAGACGTCCAATACATCGAAGTAAGCCTGTGGAATTACAGACACTAGAGACAATTCGTGAAGAAGATGAAGAGGTACTAATTTTAAATGATAATAAATTAATTAGCTTTCAGTTTGTGTAGGGTGATGTTATTGATAATTTATAGCATAATTAATAATATAAAAATGGAACCTATGAATAGTTTTTATTTTTATTATTAATATAAAATGTAATAAAATAAATTATTGTTATTGTTAATAATAATAAATGTCAAATGTTCAACATTTATGCGGTTTAATGTTTATTAAAACACATGAAATAGTATTATGAAAATAATATGTAACTATATTGTATATTAGAAAAATAAATCATTATAGAAATGGTTTAATGTTTGTATAGTAATATCATTCAGTGTTTAGGAACACCCAAGAAGTATTAGATATTGTTATGAAACTTAATTTTAATAATAAAAAATATTTAAAGAATCAATAGAAATATGTTCAGTGTTTTGACGTTCAGCATTTCCGTGTTTTTAAGAATCCTTATACGCAAGTTTGACTAGACATAGTAAATTTAACAGTAAGTAATGAATCGAAATTGAGTAATTAAGTATGCAGTAACAACACTATACACGCACTATGATTTATTGTAAAATGGTACTCTCATTTTTGGGAAATTATTTACAATATCTCATTCCGGATTTTGATAATTTACCCATTAACATAATAGGTCCGCATAAAATTTTGGTATATAAGAAAACAATTTTTAGCTATTTAGTCATTCTCACCTTCTTTTGTCTCAAACTTTCTATCCTTTTTTTGAATTTGTTTTACTTTCAAAATGGAAAGAAAATTTTTATCTTCCGATGATGGTTCGGATGCTATATTTTTCCGAACTGTAAATGATGAGCCCAAAGTTCTAGACTACATAGATTTGGAGGCTAAAGAGCCAGGTAACGAGAGTGACAGTGAGACGGATTATGATTCGGAAGACGACTCGGATAGGAGCTTACGGGCGTTTATTGTACCGAACGGGTACAATTTGCGGAGAGGACGAGAAGGAAGATGAGGAGCCTGAGGCTCCTCCCCATCCCCATCTATGTTAAGGGATTAGATTCCACCACCGGATCCGGGACAACAGCTGCCACCACAAATTGGTCTGGCAGAGGATTTTGATCCTGGCCTTCCAGTATTCGATTTGCTGGATTTTGATGATTTCTTTTGGGAGCCGACTCTCAAAAAACATCGTTTCCATTTGGACAGTGACGACGATGATCAACAACCGGATTCAACTACTCCTCATCTGTAATCTCTTACATTATTATTTTAGTTTTGATTTTTAATGTTGTTTATTTATGTATAAGAAACAATATTAAGGGAAGGTTTTGGAATAATAATTGTGTATGATGTAATAATAAATAAAGATGTCATCATGGTAATTAATCTGTGGAAAACCCCTAATTAGATAGTGAATACGTTTGTGTGAATACGTTTGATAAAACGTCCTAATGTAATTTTAATGCAATAATGATGCAATATACTAAATATATGCAAATTGCATCACTATATACGTTGTATGTAATACTATATAAGGGTGATGGGTTAATAAAAAGTGTAGTCTAGTCACTAACTTTAAAAACCAAACATTGCTGTTTTGTCTTTTTATTCCCATTTTTCTGCTAACTGTAAGTTTTATTCTCATAAAATCCATATTCATCTATTTTACCTAAAAAAAACTGAGTAAAGTAGTAGAACAAGTATTGATTTCCTTAAAATAACTTTAAGTACAGTCTTTCCTTCAAATTCATTATTTATCGTAATAATTTGAGTAAATTAAACCTAAACAGTTGTTTGCATTGATTACTATATTTATATATCGACAATATTATATTTGTTAAACTTCTATATGTACTAGCGAATTACATATTAGGCATTAGCTAACTTCTGCATATATGCATTATTCAAATTAAGATGCAGAGTATTAATTTTCCTAAAATTAGGTATTAAACAAGTTAAATACCATAATGATAACAACAAATTTTATTTAAAAAACTAATGTCCAGAGGTTTTAAAACTCCGTACACACATTGCTCGTCTTAAAAATTGTTTGTCAATACGGCATGTTACACGGCACTCCCACTATAAGAGCACACTATAAAATTATAAAATATGCTTTTATAACCATATGGTATTATGTGAAAACTCAATTCTTGTGCATATAGTTTTTAACTTTTCAGAGTCATAATAAACATTAGGACCCATGTGGAGCTGGTTAGAACCATGACTAAAAATCGTAATCGGAAAAAAATCAGGAAAATCAACGTATTCGTATCGGAATGGGAATTTGTAATTTTGCAATATTATTATTTAAATTTTTTTGCTAACCCCGAAAATATCAAAAACTCATATTTTGCAGTCACCCATTTATGCACAAAATTTATTTTTTTTCAATGAACATGTATTTAAATAAAGGCACCAAATGCCTTCCGGGCATTTGGTGATAGGGACTAAACGACTGGGCCGATTTACATGACCATGGATTCAAATAAAAGAAAAATAAATTCTCGAGATCAATCTTTTCTAGTTTCAAAACAATTTGCATTTCTTTCTATTAAAATGCAAGCTAGTGCTCAAAATCATTTAGGTTTTTCAACTCTGCAAGCTAAATTAGCGACCAAACGCAGGTGAGATATTTTTTTGGGATTAAGCACAAAGACTTACTCTAGAATCAATGAGGTTTAAAATTTTATTTCCCATACTGTTCGTCATGCAAAATTAAAAAACCTAAAAATGTTTCCAAAAAGTCAAAAGTTTGCAAATTTTTGGCCCTTGGGTACGCACTTTTTGACTTCTTATTATTGACTATTTATTAGGAATTTTCCATTTCTAATTTTACTTTTCTGCATATACATAAACTTTACCTGTGTTGTCACTATTTCTGTTAATTTAAAACAAGTTCTTTTCATTATATTAATAATTCTTTAGGTTGAATTTAGTGTAAAGCAACCGATCAGCGACAATATTCTGAACTATATCTTTAGAAGATCTTGCTAGAAACATCTATTTTTAGAAATCTCCTTTTAAGAGTCCTCATGTCGAACATATGTATATGACTACATGCTTAAGAGCTGGCCGTTTCTAAAGATTAGAGAATTCCTATTTCATAAAGACAATTTATGGTGGAAGCTTACACGGAAAGTTGAATGTACACATTGTCGCGTTACCAACGCGAGCGTTACGGCGATGCCAAACTTATTATCAAATAATCGTTTAACATTTCGTAATTTTAGGAATAACTCATCTAATCAATTCACAACTTGTATTGCCAACTATTTCCATTGAATAAAACGATCTGCGATAATTCCTGGTCAGGCCTTCAACCTGATCAGGCGGTGCTTTCACAAAGTCTCATCCCTAAATTATATTCATTTCATCGCTGAGCTACATCCCACTTCAGTCACCTTACAATATAAACAAATATATACATATGTACGCACATAATCATACATATGTCACAATTTTTTTTTGTTTTTTAAGTTTTGAAAATGATAACCCAATGGTATTTAAAAACACTATTTTATTTGATAAAAACGCACTAAAACTATTCGAGTTAATTGTGCATTGATGGCGGTTAAATCACTTTGCCCTCAAGAATAGCACTTAATTAATATTTGGGTTACTCCAGCAATTGTAATGTGTTTTCTACGTTAATTCTTATGGTATATTTGGTTGTTTTAATATGCTATATTTGTCCCTTCCTTATTCCACTATGCATTTTATTATAACTAGATTTCGTATAATACAATTGTTTACTTAACTGATAACTACGTGCATTTTAAATTTGGTTCGTAACTGTTGGCAAAATGCGAATGCGGCGTTGGCTTCTGACCGTTGTACTCAACGGACGTTGTATCCACTGAGGCATTCCTATGTATTTTTCATTTAGTTTATCATTTGCATTCGTTATGATTTCCAATCTGCAAATAGTAGAAATATTGTCATCAAATAAAATATTTATGGAATTTGTCCTATGTGCAGGGGCCCCCATTTTTCCAAGCACAATTATTATTTTTAATATTAGCCCTTTTTCGTACTATATTGATTTCATTCATGTAGGAGCCGTTTTGTACTGTCTCAAATTTATATCAGCTTCTTGTTTATTTTTCTGGCAGTTTGTATAGAAAATTATAACGAATACATAACTTTAATACGTCTGACAGTGACACTTACATTTTTTGATCCACAGGAAAATAAACCAAAGTCCTTGGTATGTATGGATATTTATTATACCCGCAATTATTATTTCACTGTCGCCTTGAATGGTCCACTTTGTGGAGAATTGTTCCGACTGTAAAATATATTTTTGTTAGTGCGGAAGACGGCTTCGGAGATGATTTGTGGCGATGCTTGTAATTTTTGAACGTGTTGTTTTAGCTCACGTGCCCAAAGAAGTGGTAGCTGCAACAATAGATCTGAATTATTGTAAAACAAATTATTGGTCAACGAATTACAAGGGCATTTTAAAATAAAATTTCAGGAGGTACTCAAATAAAAATGTACAGTTTAAGGGAACCAATTCCAAACCTGGTGAAATCTGACAACCCTTGACTATTTTTGTACGTTTAGGTTTTGAACAAAAACTCTGTAAGCCCTCAGTATGTCGTGGCACTAGTAAATTTTTTGTGTAAACGTCAAATTCAATGTTTAAAATAATTACATAGCGAAACTTCTATTTCGTTTCGTTTGTTCTCTTGAGTTTTGATGGATCAAGATTTAAATACCAGGGATTATGCTGGAAGAATCCGATTCCTAGCATATCCCAATTGGTTGTTACTACGGGCAATATTTAGTGGTAGACGCAGCTCAGGAACCTGCAGAGCAATTTAAAGAAATATACTCCGAAATTTAGCAAACAATGGGATTTTTCAGAGTACATATTGCACATCATATATAAAGAAATATTAATGTACACCAAAATTTTAAGTTATTATATGTAAATAGTTAACATACATATGGGATTTAGTAATTTAGAATACACAGAATTTAGTTAAAGTTTATAGAAACTAAATATATATCTTACTTGAATTGATAGGAATCCTCGTAAGTGATCAATAAATACAAATATGAACATTGCTGTTGAGCTCCACGTTGGCTGACAAAATGAGTCGAAACTAAAGCAGAATGTGGGAACTAGAAAAAATGTATACGGAAATGAACCGTATTGAACACTAATGAGTTTTGAATGCCAACGTCGTTTCCAGAGACGTTAATGGAGAAATAATTAGCTTCCTAATGGTCCCCGTTAATGGGAACTTTCTATAATCAGGTAATGTACGGCTTCTGGTTTGATTTTCTCTCAACGGTATGTCCAGACTATAAGCACTTGAACATGGATAATTAATATGGACATCCAAGGCGACATCTGAGACATCGCAGTGTGATTAGTTAGACTCTGCATGAGCTCACCCTTGGACTTTCCTGTTTACACTTGCCAACACTCATATAAACGAGTTTATGGAATAATTTCCTAATTGTTCAGTTTCCATCCTGGACATTGATTCTAACATTACGCTCCTTCAGCACTCACATCATCCGGCAGTAACGTATGTATGCTCGAAACAAAATTTGGACGTATGTATTTAAACATGTGCCAACTTATTGTTATTGTTATTCAAGGTTTGTCAAATGTTCCATGTCATTATTACTGCTATGGGGATATATCATCCAGAATAAATGCAGGCCTGGCTGACGGTATTGATTTTGACACAGTAATCCATATAATCTTGTATTTACTCTTCCCGCTGCTGTCCATCTTCTTTTTCATGCTGACTGGGATCATAGATATGCTAACGTCCAAATACCCACAAACTCACAAGAAATTCAAAGTCATCTTTGCCACAAATACGTTCAGGGTGAGGAGCGAAATTTAGGCATGGTGGCCAAGCCATTAAAGAAACGGTGCATGAAGAAGAGGGCGGAAGCACTTCAGACTATTAAATTAAAAATTTCCTTTTATGGTTACTTCACAATTGACAGCTTTAATGTAAAGATGCAATCGATCTGTGATCACCTTCTGCTTCAACTGCCGTTGTAATTCGACCTCTAAATGTATGACAACCACGGATAATAATTTTAACTATCGATTCAATGTACATCGATTTAATTTTGTGCCAAAAAACTCTACTGTGAAATTACTAAAAAAAATTATTTTGCAAAACAAAAATAATGGACGACGTAGCTAAAAAGTCCTTTGTTTACCGGCCGATTTCGATGATGTTTCTTTAGATTAGGATGCAGCGCGTCGAGACGAACATGTATTACAGAATTTATGTATACACAAGTTTAAAATCCGTCGGGAAGTTTTCAGATTTTCTCAACAAACTGTCGTGGACAAAATGGCCTCACGTTGGGTACTTCCGGGTGAAAAACAAGTCAGTGTGGACATGAAAACTAATCATGGGCAAATATTTTGTCAATTTGCGTCTAAATCTAACCTAAAGTACATGTAGTCCGTTTTCTGTTTAATTTATGTGCGGAATTAATAGTATCATTAATAGCAACTTCCTGTGTATTCATTAATGCAGCGTAAGAATTTTGCGCTTATTTTGGCTTCCGGACATTTAATATTACACATTCAGCACAGTTTTGCGAAAGTCAATTTACTGTGTACACACATATCATGACGTGATGAACCAAACGTCCATAACACTACATACTATTTTTGCTCTCCAAATGCAATGTGCTACAGCTTAAAAACTCAATTAAATCCTTCTACTATTTCACATCCGATACCTCAGCCTGAGTGGACACAAGTAGACTTCCTATATTGTACATGACGAAATGGAGGTAAATGAGGGTGGATTCCCGCTCGAGAAGTTTAAACGAGCCCACACTAACTCCGAAAGGTGGAACAGAAGTAATGCGTTTAGACAACTCCAGTCGCTCCAGCTTCGCTGGGCATCCGAGAACTGCATTGTGTAAGAGTACTTTTGCAGATCTGGATATCTCGGCTGTTTTAAATGCCTTCTCATAGAATAGTCCGAAAAATATTGCTCCATCTAGGCAGATGAGACCGGAGAGGATTCGTGTGAAAGGGACGGATGCAAAATATCGAATGGCGCCATAGCCTCCAAAGATTCCCAAGTTGATGGAATAGATCTTCAGGAGAAAGATGATTGACCCGTTGCTTTGGTTAAAAAATTGGACAAAGAGCTGTATTTCCCGTAAAGTTTTTAACACGGCAGAAATTTTCTTCGACTGTAGCTTGTTCCTACATTAGACAAAATAATTTCAGCATATGTACTCTTTTCTAATACATAGTGTAGTAAATGTTTTTAACTAAACTTGGTAATTCTTCATGAAACGTCAAAATAATGAATTACCTTGCATTTAAAGTTAACATTGAAACAGCCTTGCAAATGCGCTGTAAATTTGAGCAAGTCATTTCAAAAACCAGCGATTGTATCCACAAAACAATAGATCCGCAGGAAAAAATTATGCTTATGTAAATTGTGTTACACAAATATATCGGAGGGAACCAAAGCAGTTGACGGGGCAAATTTGGAATTAAGGTCAGAATTGAATATGGCGCAGCATGGTTCCATACTTGGAATATGATAAGGGGGCCTGCTGTCATAGACAAAACCAGCCATAGATACTTGGCCACTATCTCCTGCTTGGTTAGTTGTCCAAATTTTCTTGGTTTTTTGTCTATATTTTGGTGGATGAGAATTGCAAAAATTCATGTTTAAATACTTCCCAGCCCGCAAGCTACGCTGAACCAACGTTTAGCCAACATAAAAATTTTAAAAAGAAGTGCTTGTCAAATTAAATGAATTTTAAGCCTAATTGGCCAATGGTTGGATTTAAACGCTGCATAGACATTGGGCTAACGTTAAGCCAAGGGCCAGTTCAACGATTTTCCGCTTGAGGACTTTGAGAAAATATGTGAATAATAAAAACTTATGAAAATTACCCGCTGTGCTGGCTGTAATTTGGTTACAAATCATGACGGTATATTCCGGGTATTTGTAGAAGGTGAAGTGCATCCAGGAGAGGACGGTGCAGCCAATAATGATAAAGAACGCATGAACTGGTACATGCTCAACATTTGTTTTGTTCAAATTGACCAGCAAATGAAAAAATCGCATTGACAGGATCCCACAATAAATGTAGGAATACGATGCCAAAATATCAAACACCATTTTCCTCCAGCGACATTTTTGCATTGCAATTTTATACGTTTTCCGATTCTTAGGTTTGGAATTGTCGGTTTTGTCTGTGTAAACGATTATGGGAGTAAGTAGAATTTGGGACATCCAAATCACCATGCGGATGTTGTTGAAGTTTTCCTGTTTGGTCAGCATTTTGTATTGTGGTGAAATTACCGCTTCCTTTAGAGGTTGCTCTATGGCGTTTCTTTGATCTCACTATCATGTGTATTGAGTATGCTAGTTCTGTATGGGCCTCCAACTTACCATTAAGTGATGAATTCAAAATTATTAAGCTAAAGAAAAAATGTTTAGGAATAATAACTGGGAATTATGTTACCAAAAATAACTACCTTATCAAATTAAATGAACTTGGATTAGAACCTATCACCGAAAGACTTGATAAGTTAAGAATAAATTTTGGCAAATCTATCTTTACTTCCCCAAGATTCCGCTATTTATTAAATTTCAATTTCAATAATGTGTGTAAAACCAGATCAACAAATAGATTACGTGAGCTTAGTAGGTATTTTAATTCTTGTATGCCCAAAGTCATAAGGCAACTAAATAATCTCGAAGCTAGTGAATTTAATAAGTTAGAGAATTTATGTAAGTCAAGGGTAAAATGTCAACTATCTTCAATCACATCTGAAAAATAATTCCCTTTTTTCTGTAACCTTGTCGTAGCTACTTCGTGTAAATACACACCACAGGTGTTGTGATTGCGTATGTGTGAATGACAATAAAGAAATTATTATAACACAGCAGCTGGGAATGGAGACGCACTAGTCGAGACCACAATACATACTTAACCTATTTCGGAAGTCGCCAGAAGTTAAAATGAACATCTCCATTAAATATTACCTGTCTCTGTGCTTATTCAATTTTTTCTGATTATTCTACGACCAAAATAGAAGCGTACGATTAGAGTCTATATGTATTTAATTTGTAATTGTTGTTATAATTAAGTATTGCTCCATTTTTCTTTCCTATGTTGGAATTGGCATAAATTGTCCCAAATTGTAATTGTACGGAAACCTCGCTAATTAGATAAATTGCTCTGCAAATGTGTATATATCCTAATTTGAATATCCTCAACAATCCGGAAATGTCTATTCAAACAGCCCCTTCTTAAACTAAACTGGACAATTTAAATATTTGCAAGGAAACGACAAAACCTCTTTGTTCATACGGTTAGAAGAAGTTTTGCAAACTAAAGTAACTAGAACTAAACATGTTCAAAAAGGAGAATCCAATTTAAAAAAAATTGCTATTTCTAACAATTCTAACATACAGATCACAGCTAACCCACAGAATTAACTGGGATTTAGTCAAATTGTACAACTTAAACCGAGGCCATTTCAAAATGGAAACAAAGAAAGGCCTCATTGAGAGAGTATGCGATGAGTACGTCAGTGGGGGTTATCGTCTGAGTGATGATTGAAACCTCTTATATCTAAAATTAGATTTAAGAACTATGTTATTTAAAAAGATAATACTATCAAAAACCGTCATTTTTATAATCAGATTTGATTGTTAGTAATTTGGATAATACTATCATTGCTTATAGTCTGATGATGAACAAAGATGTTGTTTAAGGGGTTGGGAAGGTTATTTCCTCCTGGCGCTATCTGAATATTGTTTTGGCCCTCCCTCAAAATTACTATACATTTTATTTTAATTAATTTAAACATCAGCATTTAAAATTTTAGCTTTAATTGCGAAATTTTACTATTTACTACTTTAATTGCAACATATGTAACATCATCAGGAGAAAATAGGTAGACAGAACTATTTGATTAAAACTTTGGGTTACCTTTGCTTTCGCAGACACAGGACAGGAATAGACATCCAAGCTGACAACAACAAAGCCGTGTTAGCCCTAAAGATGATTATTGCTTGTAATTGAAAGTTTGGCAATAAACTAGAATCGCTATAATAGAGAGAACGTAAACTTTTATTTACAACTGGCATCTTGTGATGCTTGCCCGTAGACACAGTAATAGTAATAATTT
>JAQGAK010004264.1:0-12625 GCA_034696945.1 Lipothrix lubbocki
TACAGGCGTCTTAAGAAAACCATTAGTGGATTACCATTCATTGAGCGGAATGACCACCCCGTTGTTGTAGATAAGATGGATTCCTTGCCAAATAAAAATGGTTTCTTGAGTAATGTTCTCCTCCGCTTGGGATCTATTTCAAAATCTTTGATTTTACTTTCCAAGTCAATATAAGCTGCATTATTACAACTAGAAACTTCCTTATTCATAGACGTTTGAATTGGGTCAGTTGAGACCGTAAGTCCCTGTAAAATTCTTCGATATTTGTTGACACTAGGATCACTAAATGACTCTAGTTCATTTAAAAAAGCAATGATGACCCAACCAATTTTACAATAGCGTAATTTATAGCCCAAATTTTTCGAGTGTGTAAAGATTCTATATCTCCTTGAAACGGGGTAAACGAAGTTTGGACCGTACACATAGTACATATTTGATTTGTCTACCAAAATATCGACATCAATTAGTTCTTCGAAGGTTTCGTAACCTTGAACAGGTTTAGGGGCTGTCAAATCAGATGTGACCAAACCTTTGTAAGCATTGCTTAACACTACTGCCGCAATCAACCATGGTGCCAGCACCATGTTGAAAAATGGAGTTCTAGGCAGCGATTTTCCTGTTACATCCACATTTTCACACAGTGCTAGAAAGGGTTGGAGAAATACGTTTAGGCGGTCGGTTAAGTTGAGACGAGAAGCAATTTGGGCTATAATTCCAACGCTAGTTGCAGTGATTATTAACCACATCCATAATTCCACTTGAAATGGCTTTAAAAGTATGCCAAACGATATGTAGTCGTGTATGCCTGAACACGACATAAATACTAACCGTTCGGTACTTAGAGGAATGTAATTGCCCTGAATGTGCTCTTCTTCATTGAACATTTTGTCAAACAAGCCTGAACGACTTGTTTCAGACTGAAGTACTGCTCTGGTTAAAATTACTGGGTCAAAGGTGTTATTACTGTAATACCTGTGAATGTCGTTTATTACAACCAAGTAGTAGGATATATTTTTTGTAATTTCTCGATCAGTAAATATTTGTTTGCCCAACACATGGATATTGAACCACTTTCGCAATGAAAGAACAAAGTAGTAGTTTGAAGTCGTGCTAAAAGAATATGTAGACTGTCTTGGTATACCCAACAACCAAATATTAATGATTTGAACTGATATTCTTGCCCAGTTTTTGTTCACAAATCGAAAAAGCCGACCCTCGTGGCCAAAACAGTACAAACAACTTAACCCCCAGTCTTTAATTGTAAGCACCTTAACCACTTCGCCCCTATTTTGGGTTTCAAGAATTAAAATCATTCGTCGCCGTAAGTCTACATTAGAAATAAAGCAGTAAATGTACGGTTTTAATTTATGATGTATGTCAACAATATTTGAATCTACGAACGCCATTGTGACGTATGGTGTAGAAATGTAATGGGGTAGACGATGCTGGAAACAACGGAATTTATCCTCTCTTTTACATACGTCATCCACTGTTTTGTGTTTTTTAATATCATTCATCGGAAATAATTTCATCACTGATACACACTTGAATGGTTTGGGTTTTAGAGCAGGCAAGTCATATAATTTTTGAAACTGTGTTTCCTTGTTGCAGACATCGTTGAAATATTCGATCGGTTGTCTTGACTCCGCCAGATTTTCAATGCACACGCCGGGAGTGTATACAATAATAGAGCAATCGGCAAATAAGCTCTGCCATCTTATCCAATCCACAATACGGACGCGTTTGCAAGCAATACCTAATTGGCCACAAAAAAATGCGAGCAAAAAAATTCTAAATATTTCCATTTTTAAATTTATTCTCAAACATATGAGGTCCAAGTAAGAATTTAGTAGGAAATTGATTTGGCAGTGCTCAGGATGTTCAGGATTTAAACTATAGACTGAAAGTTCTTAGCTCAACTCGAGTTATGGATCATTTAAAAGATTAGTTTTATAGGAAGCACGACATTTTTGCTCCGCCAATTACTGTAAATGTCTCGTGAGAAACGAACTGCTGGTTCCAATTATGCCTAATCTTTTAAGCTTAATAAGTTGGGTAAATATGTCATCATCCTTTTTTGCGATAATCCAGCCCAGAACACGTAGATTATTACTCTAAAAGAGGTCTCTACTAATTGTAAGAACATTCTCTTTCGCCTGCCATTCCTCCCCTATTTCAATGCTACTTAATTATGTTCTCTATATAAGCATTTCCATAGGAGCATTTCCACTATAGCAGCAATGAGTCCTCCCACTGAGCCTCTGCCTCACCCTATAATAGCAGAGTATTCTAGACTCAGCTAACAATAAGTTGACATTTGGTGATTTCCACACGCAAAACTGAACTGCGTGCTATTCGCACCATACTAATATATAGCATGTACTAATATTAAATAAAATGTCAACGTGCAAGTGGCGTTTTTATGTTCGTCAGTTTATTTTAAACAATAATGTTTTAGTCTAACAGAAAAGTATTAAATTTTTAATCCCATTTAGCTGTACCAAACCAAAAGCTTTCCACTGTCAATGTAAAACATTTTCTCATATTGCATTTGTTACATAAAAGTTTTAAACGGAATGTTCAGGTTATTAAATACATTTTCAATCACACCTGAAGTTGTGTTGAGTTCTTCCAATAGCAATTTGAGGTGATTTCCAATAGTCAAAAAATATTCTTTTCATGTTGAAGGACGTGGTAATTAAATGACTGGTGTCGTGGGGTTGAATCTGCAGTTTTCTTGCAAGGATACCAATAAATGTGTCATCGATATGCACGTGAGGTATAAATGGCGCCAAAACATGCATTTTGGTTGCAGTTGTCTTTGATAAAATGCTGATTACTCCTGTAATATAGGTTGGAAAAATATCCGGGGGGTATTCTTCCTCCGACAAATAATATTTGGTGTCTGTTTCTCCTACGTAAAAATTAAATTGAATATATAAATAAAACATTATAATAATCATAAAATAAAATAATTTGCTAGCAAAATAATGAACTAAGAATATAGATTTACATACTAATAGGCGAGAAATAATGGTGCATCACGTAGCCACCATAAAAGTCAAGGCATCTTGGCTGACACAATTTGGAAAATACTCCGCTGTCGCCCTTGATACTGTCACTTTCAGATTCCGGGTAACCGTAGGGATCTTTCAAAAATTTAACGAGATTTTCTAGATGGAGATCCACGTCATCATCTACGGAGACGAGAAATTCATAATTCGAGCAGCGCTCCTCCGCCCAACGAATTCCCGACATTGTTTTGAGTGTTAGGGTTCTATACGAATCTTCGTAATCGCCAATAATGAAATCGCCATGGCGACCAATTTCTTCTTCTATAGAAGTTTTACTTTTTACATCCAATAGAATTGGATGTCCAACGAGAAATGCATATTTGATTTTTGCGTTTGAATTGGTCACTGATTGTTTGTTGGCCCAAGTAGAACGGACCAAATGACGTCTCTTTACATTCTTCAGGGCAGATTTAATTAAAATAAGGATATCATATTTTTGTGATAAATCACAAGATTGTATAGATTTATCGAGGAACGAAATTTGGGCGTAATTTAAGTTTATTGGTTCATAAGAGGTGAGACCTCCAGCGCTGTAAAATATTAAAAGAAATATAAAGATGTGATCAATAAAATAAATTATCAGTGCGTAAATTTCAATTTAAAAAAATGCAAGAATCGTTGTTATAAAACTTACGTGAGGTTAGCAACAATTCCCGCAGCTACTGCCATAGTCGGAAAATGTGGCCAAAATTCTTTCCAAAGAACAGATCTTTCACTCTGTAAATCCGTGTATAATGTTGGGATTTGACAGAAAATGATGAAATTTAGAAGTATCCATGATGTAAAAATTATAATCAGAAACAATCCAAGAAGCAAGACGCTGATAATCCGTTCTTTACGACTGGAGCTAGGAAATGTAAATAATTGTTGTTTAATTCAAATGGATTATTTTTGTAATTTAGAATAAAAAAAAATGAATTTTGTTGTCCATTTTTCCTTAATGATAGGTAATTTATAAAATGTAATTAAATCAGTGCTGGACGCTTCGCACCGCTTAAACCGTTGTGGATGAAATATCTGGAGCGGCTGAACGACTTTCTTATATGCTATATTTGTAAGCTTCATTTTTCTTTAAATTTCTCAAAACAGACAAAAACTGCTACGTAAATTGTAGTCAAGCTTTTATTACGAAAAATTCAACACTGCAAGTATCCCGTTGCCAGAGTGAGAAAAAAGAACTGAAACTTTTAATCTCCTTTTTTCTAACCTGATAATGCTACATACATGAGGGTCTTTCGGATTTATCTTCTGCGGTTGTCTAACCGCAAGCTATATTTCAATATTTGTATCTAATCATTATTGCGAAGATTTACGGCCAGTGTTTTCCTACTCTGCCAACAGCGTGATAAATTGGCCCTATTCTGGTCCTGGTGAATACATCGGCATCGGCATATGTATGTGTGTACATGTTATGTTGAATGCGCATTTACAAAGGAAAAATTTAAAAAGGACGAGGGACGGAGAGTTCAGGATAGATAACAATTATCTATGAATAAACTGATAATGCCTTTAACTTTATATATCTACAATTTTTTTTATTCCCATAAGTATACATAGCGTATTTAATTGGCACTGATTTCCCACGTAATTATTAACTGAAGAAATTGTTGTATTTTTTTTTATTATTTACATATTTTTATGGATTTTTGTTTATCTATTGAGTTATGATTTCTTATTGATTTTTTATTTAATTGTTGATTTTTGATTGATTTATTCTTTATTTGTTATTGTTATTACACTGAACTCTCGCTATAAGAGAACGCTATAAATCAGCAAAATCAGTCTCTTATATAAGAATTCTCTTATAGAGAGAGCTATTATGCAAATAACTATGTATGATATATGTTCCCAAATTATCTGTTACAGAGAAAGTTCTCTTAAATGTAGATCTCTTATAGTCAGAGTCCGGTGTATTGTCAAGTTTAGACGTAAACTGGTCCATAAATACGTTTAGTATTCTCCTGTTCAGTATTGGAACCAACGCTATCTTTGGAATGGCTTTTATAGTTCGACTCTAGGTTGGCATAGAAATCCCTACATTCCGAAAATTTAGGCCTTCTTTGAGGATAACGTTCCCAGCAGGATTGCATCATAGCGAATCTAAAATCGATAGCAAATTAATATGAAAATTTTATACAAATTGTGTAGTCAATTTCTTTCGATTCTAAGGTTAAAGTAAAGCTGGAAGCTCTTGACTCAAAATACCAACATTTCCTCCGAAGCATTCTCAGGCATTGGTAATCGTAAGCCTTTTTCTAGTTTCCTAACAAATCCTTGAGACCACGATTCAACAGAGTAGGGGACTTGGGCATAGGTAAATATTTCCCACGTCAATACTCCGAATGCCCAAATATCCGATGCAGTCGAGAATTCCAAATTTTGCAGAGATTCTATTGCCATCCACCGCCAAGGAAGACGATGCTATGAAGAATTAGGCCGACATAAAATTTATTGTTTCATATAATGATGAATGCTTTCACAAATTATGCAAACACGCGGGAATTTTGAATACTTGCAATAAATAAATTGTAAACCTTATTTTGCGAAGTGTAAATAGATGATTCGTATAATGTTTTCGAAAGTCCAAAATCTGTGATTTTCAAATTGTTTTCGGGAAACACGAGAATGTTTCTTGCCGCCAAATCAGCATGTACTACCTGGGGTAAAATGGACATGTTTCAGAGATTTGTACATATTTTGGTAAGTTTCATTTAAAATCATTGTTGTTATAATGAAAACGGGGCCCAATTGATGGTATATCGTTTATTGCTATTTCGATCGCATTCCTTAAAATTAATTATTCCTCCTTTTAAAGGATTTGAATCCTTTTATTTAAAAAGTACATATACCTTCTTTTCCGATAAGAAATTCATTCCGTTAGCAATTTGACGGCAAACGTTTATCATTATCTTTTGCGAAGCCTTATTGCCCTCTTGGTAACAACTCTCGTCTTCTTCCTCACTCATCATGTCTTCATCAGCGTTGAGTCTTGATAAAAGAATATTATCTTTCAACTTTTTCAGAAAATTATTCAAGTCGCCATGTGGACTGAATTCAACTATAATTGAGCAGCTTCCTACAAAAATAAAACCAACAAAATTACCAAAATGAATTTTATTTCATTACGATTAAAAGTTACACTGAACTCTCGCTATAAAAAAACGCTATAAATCACCAAAATCACTCTCTTATATCGGAATTCTTTTATAGAGAGAGCTCATATGCATATAACCATGTATGATATGAAGGCAAAAAAGATCTCCTACAGAGAGAGAGAGTTCTCTTATAAGGAGATCTCCTATAGCGAGAGTCCGGAGTACTGTAATAATAATTTGAGGGAATGAGCCTCAATTATAATGAAAATTAAATTATTTTAATCGTATTATACATCGGACTCTCGCTATAAGAGATCTCCATATAAGAGAACTCTCTCTGTAAGAGATCCTCTGGGCCCATATATCATACATAGTTATATGCATACAGCTAATAGATATACAACCAATAGGTAGAGGTTCAGTTACTGACGGTAAAGCCATTTTTATATCGGGTGACGTGGTTTACTTACGGTTTTTTAAGTCATCCAAAAGTGCTCCAAAAAATTGAACAACATTGGGATGTCCCTGCGTCCCCACACTGAACATAACATTGACTTCCTTCAAAAACTCATTAAAATACACGTCATCGGTATTGGGTCTAGTTGTCTTTACTGCCACTATTCTATTCTCAAAATAGCCCTTTTGCACCACTCCAAACTCTCCTTGGCCTAGAAACTCCCGGTCTGATGTTGTATTTAAATTGATTAAGCAATTCAAATAAATCGTTTATCATGATTTTATGCTCAAATACGCGTAATACAAATTATGAAATTAATAATAAAAATAATAAAAGCTTTTTAATTTTAATAATTGAAGTGAAACTAGGATACATGCTGCCAGTGGCTATGCAAAGTTTGCTATCTCAAAGTGAACCCTAATGCAAGATAAGACATCCACATTGAATTCAGTGCAAAATGGGATAACGTGCTTAAATGGCATTAAAAACTGACGACGGATTGACTTTGTATTAAAAATTTTCACTGCAAGCCTATATTAAAATACTGGAGTTATCCATCCTCGCACTTCAAATGGTAGTGGATGTCGCTTTTAGCAGTTAAATGCACATGGAGATGGTTCCCTTTGCATCTCCACCGACGATATCTTCTTACCAATTTTAACAGCATCTTTTGGAATACGGACACTAGGATGGAAACTTATATTATTGTACTTTATCACGTTTTCCGTCAACGCTGTTTCCATGTTTGTGGCTGCTAATGGACGAAGTTCGTCGCCATTTAATACGTTAGCTGGATCCGTCTAAAATAAATTACCAAATTGCATTGCAACATTTCAATAACCAAATGGAAGACATATATTTTGTTTGGCCCAAGTATTATTAAACAAAATTAATTGAAAATATTTCCTTACCAATGATTTGCGTTTCTTGCAACAGTAAGCTCCACCAGCTGTTACTGTAAGAACGATCACACCAACTAAACTTCCTACCGGAATTATCCACCATGGTACTCCACCTTTTACTCTGCTCAGGTTGTTAGACTTAGTCTGGTTTTTGTTTCTCACTTCAGAAGAAGATTCAGGATTGATTTCAATTTTTTCAGATTTCGCTTCGTAAGGCGCAGCTATGAATAATGCTTGGCAAGAAATTTGCTTCAACAGTCGTACATTATGAATTATTGTGATTTGCCAGGCCAGTGCTGCGTTTTCAATTTCAGGGGGTAATTCCGTAACAACAGCTCGCGTTTCATTAGATTTCGTATTCGATATAACTGCAAATTTGAAATTTATCAAGTCAATCAGTTATGTAAATTCTTGTCAAATTTGATTTGTTGATTAAAATTACAATAAAAATAGAAAGTAATTCAAAAATAAATAAATACCCAAATCCTCTCGTCCGCCCGTTAAGCATACCGTAAACTGTATCTTCGGAAACAGAACAAATGTGGAAATTTTACATTCAAAAGAAAGTGAAGTGCTGGAATTGGACTCGGTCGAGAATATACTTTTTAACAATATTGTGATTGTCGAGCAAATCTGGAAATTATTATTTATTCGAGTTACCTTTATTCTAACAAACGAAGAATATTTCTGAATTTAATAAATTCGTTGGTTAAACATTTTAATAAAAGTATTCTCACATTTTTTTCCGTCTAATCCGGTAAAGAAGTAACCACGTTTACTGATATATTCATCCACTCTATAAGTAAACACATTTCCTAACTGCCTTTGTGTGGAACAAAGTAGAAATCCATGACTGAAATTGGCCGGGATCCTATTGGTCATAAATAGAAATGATTGATGATGATTTCAATAAATTTAATACATTCAAGTTATTAGTTAGTAACATGTATAAACGTAATACAATACTCCAAATGGGCCGGTACAAGCGTATCGGGGGTGTCATATGTAATCGGGGGAATGTTTTCCTGAAATAATTATTCATTTGTAAGAAAAAAAATTAGTTTACATGTTAAGTTATTTGGAGCGCAGCTTGCGGTTGGGCTGGCACAATTTGTTTCACTATTTCACTTACGAATATGTCAGGATGTGGCCAGTAACTCCAGCGAAAAATGCAGTTCAAAATGGAGTAGCATTTGGCAATGATCAACCTTGGAACATATTTAATGTTGCATTGAATCATCTCAGGAGTACTCGTTCGATCCATTTTGAAAGTGGCATCGATTTTACCACCTTAAAGCAAATTAGAAATTGCCCTATAGATGTTTATCATTCTCTTATTGTAAGATTGCACGTATTACAATTATTGGGCGTAAAGTTAGTTAATTTTTATGCAATCGCTTATTTTATGTTTAAATCATGCGTGAATTTATCCTACACATAGTTGGTGATCGGTTAATATTTTATCGTTGAAGGGGCAATTATAAATATCTGCACAGGTGCCCAAACGCAAGAATATCACCCTAGTAGATATTTAAATGGTGTTAGGAAAAAACCCCGCGGGGAATTTAGTGGACGGGAAAAAATCCCGGAAATAATTCCGCCGGCAATATTTCCAGCGGTTTTTTCCATGGTATTTTCCTATAAATGGTATAAGCCGAACACTTTTTCAATATTTTATTGCAAAACTTATGTCGTTTAAATCATAGCTTTTGCTTACATTGTCAGTATAGCGCAGTATGTATATCTAAGTAGAATTGTGCTCCGAATTTTGAATTAATTTTTGCAATTGAATTTCGCAAAAAATGCAATCTTATTGCATTTTTGCAATTGTGGATGTTTTTATATTTGCCTCTTCAACAAATATTTACATTACCTTGCTGTAACGGGATCAAAATGTGTATGCGTATTCCAGTACTATGCAATACAGAGCATTGAAAGAAGGACTCGACAATTGTATCGTAACCTCGAACTTTGAAACCAAGACGGAAATCGTAGTTGTCTGCAGTTGCAGCGTAGATTATTGCAGCTGCGGTTGTCTGCATTTTGTAAGAAAAAGCTTTGCCGTAAACATTTTTAATAGCAAACTTTCTATGTATTACACTGAACTCTCGCTATAAGAGACCGCTATAAATCACCAAAATCAGTCTTTTATACAGGAATTCTCTTATAGAGAGAGCTAGTATGCATATAATTATGTATGATATTCGGGCCCAAAGGATCTCTTACAGAGAGAGTTCTCTTATATGGAGATCTCTCATAGCGAGAGTCCGGCGAAGTATTACTATAAAAGTTTTATTACCTGATTTATGCAAGTTTTTAAATTTTCAAGGTACTTTCTGTCTTGATCCGTTTCCCTTTCTTTCTGGCAGCCACGCCGTGAACTATAGAGATAAAAGCTTGCGTAGTCCTCACAAGTCAGCGCTAGATCACGATTACAGTCAAAATCTCTGGTCTTGTCGGCGGTATTGAAATAATTGAAAATAACTAACTGCGCACATGTTATGTTGTGTAGACATGCCTCTAAAATGGTAAATGAGGATGCGATTGTACAAATTGGTTGAATTAACTGATCTCCAGCAAATTTGACAGCTAAATTAATTTGGTAAACGTTTAATAATTATTAAAAAACAGGAATGTCTAACCTTGATCGAGCTTGTTCACATTTCAAAGTTGCAATTCGTCTTGTGTGATATTACCGCAAGCGCTAGTGGTTATTATACCGGTGTCCTTGTAAGAGTTGCAAATACAATGAGCGCAGTCTGTTGTTATTGCCTGAGTAAACTATTCGAAAAGAAATAATTTAGTGCTTCATGTCTAAACTATAGTAGAGCATTGTGATCATTATTAAATAATTTATTTTTGGGAATGAATTTCATGTAAAATAATTCTTACAATTCGGCCTTTATTTGTTTGTTGCACTAATGTGACCGGCAAGTTTTCAAATCCAACACACGGTATTATGTATTCGTCAGATTTTTGGTGACTTTCATGAATGCGGGGCAAATAGAATATATACGAAAATTTGTACCCAAATGAAGTATCATAGTTATTTCCTGATATCAGCAATAATTTCGCAGCTTGTTTAGATTCCAAGAAACTTTCACATCTCACAAAGTTGGGGAATGGCTCCTGCAGTTGTAATACTAATTGAATAGTATACTTACCAGCACGGGCGTCAGCCAACTCGTTAATACTGGCGGCACTATTTAATGTGAAGGATCCCTAAAGAATTACCAGTAACAATATAATTACGATTTAAATTAAAACGCAGGATTGTAGGCTTACAGTTTATTTTAGTACAAATAATTATTGCGAGTTACGTGTGGGTGTGCTGCCAGCCAATGAACAGGGTAAGGTGCTTGACATTGTAGGACCAAACTATCATCAAGACTTTGCTTAATATCGGAAATATCTAGCCGATTTTCATTAGTGTGACCAAACTTGAAGGGCGAGTTGCTCGCTGTTTTAAATTCCCTGCAAGTGTTCTGAGACGAAAATCCATCACGGGAGCAAAACTGGTACAGGATTGCTGGAAAATTTTCACTGTAGGAGAATCTCAGGTAGGCTTGGAGATAGAAGAGCAACAATAATGTAAATCTTATCATTTTTTAATTGGGAATACTACAGATTGGTTACAATTTTAATTTTTCAAGTGCTATAAAGTATGTTTATGAGAATAAATTCTATCGAGACAGTTCTATAATTTGATGCTAGTGTAGAACAGGCGTACAATGTGTACTGAGTATTCTAATTTAATTCTGTTAGCAATCGTCTGGACCGTATAAAACCCCTCCCAAGTTCCAACGAAATTTATTAAAATTAAAAAAGATAATTACTATCAATTTTTTCTTTAATTTTTTTCAAATGTTAAATTTGGTAGTTTATAAGCAGTTCATTCACATTAGAAAAGACAAACTTGTAAAAAGTCATTATCGAGTATATAGAGCTAATAGTTGACACCGCAGTGTTAGTGGTTGACGATTGTCTAGGAAATGCTTTGAATTAGTAACGGATATGTCGCTCCTCGTACAAATTGGTGTATCTCCAAAATTCTTCAAGATAGGTTAACCGCTATCCTTTCAGTTGCAAGTTGTGTTAACTCAAACGACGTTTTAATAAAATAAAATAACGCTTTATGTCATATTACTGAACTATGAAATATGAATACTAGTATCTTTAAGAAAAATGAAAAATAGATTATGTCACTGAATTGTATGCATGCATAGAATGTACTGCAAAAGCAATTACGATTGAAAATACATACACTTACTCTGTGTTTAGCTTATAGGTTTAACCCTAGACGCGTTACATTCGTTGTAAAGCCCGATTACATGTACACCGGGCTCTCGCTATAAGAGATCTTCATATAAGAGAACTTTATATAAAAATCTTTAGTTGCACATATCATACATGGTTATATGCATAACAGCTCTCTCTATAAGAGAATTCCTACATAAGAGACTGATTTTGTTGATCTATAGCGTTCTCCTACAGCGAGAGTTCAGTGTAGAAGTGATTGTGTGGTGTATTCGTTGTAATAGAAATTTTGTTATAGAAATGCTAATGTCTCTAATTTCTCCCTGCCAGTCATATTTACCTCCATCTATGATTCCAGTTGTGGGGAATGTGATCGGCTTTGCTCGTAGTGACCGTAATATTGGTTAATAAAAGCCAAATAAATAATCAAGCCAAACACACTCACTACATATAATTTCCCAATCACACGATAATCCCAAAATATAAAGCCAAATTATAATAAAAAATAATAATAAAAATAACAATGCGATGAGGAAACCAATAAATTAAATCTATGGAAAACCAAGGAAATGCCAATAAGTCCACAGGTAAGGCCGTAAATATCGTTGGAATAAATATTAAAGTTTAAGCTTTTATTCCAAGCAATTCAAAATATTAAAGCAAATATAATAACAAAAAGACAAGTTTCTTCTCTCGCTCCGGAATCACACTGAGGCGAATCTTCAACGGCATGGCTTATAATGCTTGAGACGCTACTGCGTTAAAAGTAACAAACTAAAGTTAAAGCTTATGCGCAAGTGCATTTATGTACAATGTTTGTAAAGGAACACTTTCCTTACA
>JAQGAK010004265.1:0-12619 GCA_034696945.1 Lipothrix lubbocki
TCATATTCGGGCTAGCACGTCATAATTAAAGCTATCGAAGGCAGGGCTGTGTCGTGCACCTGCAAAACCCAACGACAGATCATATATTTAGATCTATTTTAATGAAGTACGTATATACGCTTATATATTCATAATTTGTAAGTGAATATGTAACGTAGTCTGTACCAAGGGGAAGACCGGTTAAATTTGTTGTATTGATCTAATTCAAACACGTCAATTTATGGAATCAAACAAAAGTCATTGCAATCACATGTACCAACTTTTCATCTCGTGGCTGAGAGAGGCCGATTGCAAAAGGACACAGAAGACAAAATATGTTCAAAATATAATCTTAAGTGCGTATTCATAACATACATGCACATGTACTACAGAATATTAATAGCTACTTTACTGGCCAGTTGAAAAATAGATGACCAGATGTCCTTTTGGAGTTTCTCAGTATTGGTCCCTGATTAAAAACGCGCAGAAATGGACGGGACCGGGTTCGTATGTGGCAGTGACAAATTATCTTTGTGTATAGATATTAGCTTAGCATATGATTTGCTTTTACTTTATGCGGAAAATTATGGAAATACGATGCACCAAACTCCAGCTCATTTGAAAAAAAACAGGCAAATTAGGGTTGGTGCGTGAAGGGTTCAATCAATTGATTTTTAACGAGACGATTTCTGACTTTAACCTACGTCAATCGTCACAATGGCGATGGCTATATACTTGCTATGCTAGTACAGATTACATGTATACTTTTTTGTGACATACCTATGTACGATTTTTGGTGGCTCTCAGGGCCGGGATATGGTGTAGTAAAACTGTAACGAAATTCTTTATTATTGGATTAACCTATAAATCGATTAATACGTACAAAAATCAGTATTACAATATCATGGTAATAATGATGGCGCTTAAAAACCTCGCGGACAATCTTTAAAGCAGATTGGTTACGGGATTACATATTCAGTACGAGCCATCATCGGCAGATAAGCAATGTTACTCGACAATTTCTTAATTTGTGGCTCTGGCTGGGGATTATTCTTACTCCTCAAGTACAACCTGGGTCTTCTGGACTCTCTCCGTTCCAATAGCCTTCGTCTAGCAACTGCAATAATAAAAGATAGCAGTAATTACCAAAAAAATCAATGGTGTTTATCTTACTTAGTTATCGATGTATCCGTATTCTAATAGGTATGTCCTCCTGACTGATTAATTTAGTTTACTGTAGTTTCATTAGTTTTCGTGCAATAAGCTTACGAAGAAATTGGGCGTCATGTGGAGTAGCCGATAATCGATTCATTATTCGTGTTCTTCTCGAGGCTCCCTGTCCGATACTCGTTGATTCAGCCGCTGGTCCTCGCCCTCTCGTCTTCTTTGCCGCCTCTACTTTCCCTCCTGATATTATCATTATTCGTGATTGAGGGCATCTAGCGGTGAGAGCTTCTTTTACTGTGCAAGTGGATGAAGTGGTAGTATTCTTTGGCTCTTTATTTTGATCGAAATTAATATAATCGGTTAGGTGTGAAATTGGTTTGGCGTTGGCCAGTGTTTTTGAAACCTAGCACAATTTAATAGATTATCAATGCTATAAATTACTATTTTAATTACTAATAATAATTATTTCTATTAATTTACTGTTAAAATTCTTTATATTTTTTAGCAACCAAATGTTTTTATACTTTAGAGTTTGTAACTTCAATGAGAAAGGCCTCGAACTCTTCTTGGGATTTCGTCAAATATTTTTCTAAATCCTTTTTAGTCTGCTGAGCTAACTTGACGAAATTCTGAAGCTGAAAATAAAAACCGAATATGTAAGAAAACATTCTGTTATTTTCCAAAAGTCACTTAAAATCAATCGTTAATCAAAGTAGCTACTACATAAATAAGGATATAAAATGACCGACATTCATTTCAAAGTTTTTGTTCAATATTACTTGTAAAGCAAGCCGTGGAAGTTTCTTGAAACCCTCCGATAATTTTACCAGTTTCCGCGTCTGAAAGTTGTGCATACTACAAAAACCATTTAATTTTTTAAAATATCTGTCGTCAAGGGTGTCCAACAACGTAGCTTCCATTTGTTCATCATAACGTTTTTGCAAATTTTGAAACTGAGTAAGAGTTGTTGTGATCCATAGCTCTAGAATAACTAAATCCTTGACACTTGCAGCAGTGGTTGCAGTAGTTGCACCGCATATCTGCGTGGAGTTTGTTTTGCTTTCAGAAGCTATGGTGGAACCACAATGGTCATTGTTAGTGGACTGCTTCTGCCACGAAGAATTTGGCAAGTCTGTCACCGTTTCATTTTTTGACACTGTAGGATCGATGAGGCTGAATATGTTGATTGATCGATTTGTTTTAGAAGGTGCTGAACAATCCAAAGGCTTGTTGTTAGTGAATACAAATGATGTAGAACTTGCAGCTGTTAAAATTTAGCTTTTAAATTCAGTTTTAACAGTTTTTTAAAATTTAGTTCGTACAAGCATCGGTCTGAAATAGGAAACCCTCACATGTTTTCGAAGTTTCTCTTGCAAAATTAGTTGGAAGGGACTGGAAGGGAATATTGGTTCTGGTCCTGCTACGAGTACGTTTTGTTGACTTATCATGCTTTAATTGTTTTTCGATTCCTTTGATTTTTTCCAAGCTCTTTAAATAATATTGATTGTTCATAAACAATATTTTAGAGCTTAAATCAATTGAAAATGAATTCTCTAACTCACCGAATTGACAAGATTCTTTGCATCAATTAATCGTGGGTCTCTTCCTTGGCCGCTCAACATGGTTTTTATCTCTTTCTTAAGTTCCTTTAATTTTTGTTTGTTTGTTAACAAACTCAAACTATTACATTTTTTATCCGCGCCATTTTTCGTCAGAACTTTGTCTGCATGTTCAACTGCTTCGTAAACCTTTTTAATGCATCGATCCACTGCACCTGAGACACAATACCTGTTTTACATATTTTGTCTTACTTACTAGTAATTATATTCATATATGTATTTAGTAAGCGGGGTGCAGCAACTGAAATTCGAATGACATTTCTTTTTGAAAGCAACTGTAAAGACAACAAATTCATCTAACAACAAAGTATGAATGTACTGGTTATACATACGATTTCGGCAGTTATTTTCTTCTTCTGGAGATTCTTTAGAGCTTAAAAAAATCGAACTCCTCTTTTTCGAACTCCTCAGGATTCTTTGTACTGGTCGTGTTATTAAAGACACCAGCTCTAAACAACATGCAAATTGTAAATGTATAGCATTAAATATTTAAAACGTAACTACATCTACCGTATCCATTCTCCAATTTATTCATGTTTTACTATTGACCGACTGACTTTGGTTGAATATGGTATGGTTTTTAACCATTAGCTTCACTTACTCTTTTCAGGCTTCATGTTGCAAATCCGCTTCAACGTTGGTTGTGACGTTACGTGACGTGACCAAATGCAATATTTGTGTAAAATGTATTTTTAACTACCCTTGCTAATGCTCTTACTCATATCACGACCACAATAATAATTTCATAAGCACTTTAGTCTTTAGTGTAAGCTTTTTCATGAGCGAAGCGACATCTAGACTTTGGTAATTCTGTCACAAAAGCCTTGTGGCTCACAAACCTTTCGAACGGAAGCGAAACGTCTAGAGAAGATTGAAATGCAACAATGAAAAGCTGATAGCGTCACGATTCACGATAGTGGCAACCTGGCAACTCCAAAAAATCCCGAAAAAACCCGTTTCGGAGTTACTTGGGTTTTTTAAAATTGTTGTCCGATTATACTTTTATACTACTTTATATACGCCAGTATTGTATTTTAATATTATTAATTATTATTCTCCATTTTAATATTATTACTTTTTCTGCTTCAACTTTGAAATGATTGATAAGAAATTAGCCGTTTATATAAGCTATTCACATGAACCATGAATAATATTGATTGATATATTGATATCACCATTTCTTTAATATTTTTTTCACTTTATATACTGAATCGTTTCAGAAACCTCTCGGGACTCGGAGTCGGAATGTTGGAATGGAATAAATTATTCCTCTTTCTTCTTTCTGCTCTCTGGTTTGGTGCCTACTGCCTACGCCTGGTGGTGGTGCGTTGCGTGGTGCCTGCCTGCCTGCCTGTCAAGTCTGGGAGATGTCATCAGTAAGTAGCAACTAGCAACGTTCGCATTTCGCATGTGATATACGTTCAACCTAGCTAACAAAGCATTGATCAGATTTACGTTCATTACAAATTACAATTTAGCGTGACAATCTGACAAAACAATAATAGTGTGAAGATGCTTTTCAAAACGTTCCCTTACGTCTAGCGGCGCGAGCAGCTGTCAATTTGCGTTGGTGTTAATTTTAACTAAACAAACAAATTAAACTAATCTCGGCAAAACAGATTATCTTCCGCTATTGCAGGTATTTTAGTTTTTAAAGTTACTTATTTTGTTACTAATGATGTTGACGTATGCATCTACTAATGTCTCTATGTATAGATACAGGATTTTTAAATTACAAGAATAAAAACCAACAATTTATTTGTACACGCGTCAGTCAAAAAAACTCAAAATGCAACCTGGCTATTTAGAGTTTAGAGCTCTTCAAATCTTTGTTAAATGTACATTTATTTATTGCCACACGATTTTTAATGGACTCCATCTAGGCCTTTCTTATGGTTTTGGTCAAGAGTGGTTCAAGTGTATCGAAACCACACACTCAGTAAAATGAAACCAAGAAATATTCATGTTTTAGGTATTAATTCATCCACAAAGTGACTCCGAAACTGGTGATATGGATATTATATGACAAATTATTGATCAAGTACATACCACGAGGATGAGTCAGTGAATCGCTTGATTTTATTTGGTTCATAGATAGCACCTTACGTTCAGAATTTCATACTTACAATAAATTAATCACTCACACTATCCGCGTCATTTGGCAATATCAACAAACAGTTAAAGACATTCATGTTAAACTAATATTTTTAGTAACCTTGCAACCTACCACCAATAGTACTCTTGTGTTTGAGTAATCTTACGATTTTTTAAAAGCAACAGCAATATAATTTTACATGAAACTACGGATTAGAATTTGAAAGAATTTATTCGTTTGTAAATTAAAAAGTATCATACCACTCTTTGGGCTAATGATTGTCTGTAACACTATCTCTCACATTTTTACCACAATCCAACTTTCTTGATCGGTGATACGATTATAGTGTCATTTACTCACCTAATGCACCTCTAATTACCCGGACCACGATATTTTCGTAACTCTTTGATTTTTAACTATAATTTATACTAATCTACCTTTGTATTTCTTTAAAGCTAAGAGTAGATGAGGTCGTGAAACTCGAAAACGAAACTTTACAAATGAAACATATTCGTTACAAACAAATATTTTCTTTTTCAATTCAACCGTTCTAATTTTTTTTTATTAAGAACTAGCAAATCACTAGAGGTTTGTTCGACAGGAAAAATAATATGGAATTTTGTCATTATTTTTGTTTTACAATCCCATCAAAGGACAACGAAGTAAGTATACATAATAGTATTATATGACTTCATCATTTGGAACCCAATTTATACAGATCCACTGCAAACTCTTCTGTCGAGGAAATCAACATGAAGCAGAAAGTGTTCCTCGTCTCAGGCATGAATTTATCAAGATTCCACTCGGCGGACTTCTTCGTCGAAGTTATTGCGAATCAACTGCAGAATGCACAGGGTGATGTTTAAATATCACAATGCTGGAAAAATTCTGACATTTGTTTGCACGTAAACTTTCATAACCAGATGATACGTAATGGTTTAAAAATGCGAACGTCCTCCCATGGCAATAGTCAACATGAGATACTTAATGATTAAAACACATTCAAACGAATGCAGTTAAAGTGTATAAATACGGCTATTTAAAATAAGGTGTTGTGTTGACGTAGTAGTTTAAATAAATAGTGTTCAACAAATTCGGGCGTAATATTGTTATGTGATGTACAATATGTGGGCTTACTATTGCTAACCTACATACTCACTATTCAACATCTTCCCGTCAAATGGAAAATAAATATGTAATTTTATACTAAAAACTATCGATGCATGCACCTCACTTAGGTTGCTAAAATCGTCACTAAAGTTGAACCCTTTGTGAAATCCTTCCTAAAGTATGTGACGTTATAATATACTACCATTTATTTACCATTGCTACTTTCTAAGTAATACACTACTTACGAGCAATAGTTTAGGACATGCATTGTTTTGAGCTAAACAATAAGGACAGTAAATCCCACACTCTATACTTCGATTTAATTACATGTAATCTAACTCTTCGCTATCTGTTATATCTATAACTAAATATCCAGGATTATTAAATATATGATCACTGAGAAATTCTGGTTCCAGTTGTGTTTGCTGAGGAAGACTGGATTTAATTAAATTATTAGTCAAAACTGAATTTTTTTGTTCTGGTAACAATTCAACATTATTGCTATCTGATGTTTTCCTAACAAGTGCTGTATTATGAAGTGGAGCTTGAACTTGAATAGCGTTACATTTCCTGCGTTTACAATAAATATCTTCTAAAAATTCCGGTATATCTAAGGGATATATTAGCAATTCCAAATCCAAATCTTCAATGTCGGAATCGGAATAGTGGCAACTTTCCACTTCTTCGAGACTCATCGTCTTATTGCTGAAAACATTTGCTGGAGTCACACGGGGCTGGGTCTTTGGTATCGTCTTCCTTGTACTTACGTCCACAGCGACTGGTCTTGGACTACTTATTTTCAAATGTTCTAGAGCCACAAATGGTGGCATTAATATTCCTAAAATAAAAACGACGAATAAATTAATAATTAATTAATAAAAACACCTCCATTTTCACACGCCACAAACTACAAAAAACTAACCTTCTTTGGGTGTAAGTCCTAAGCTGGTAAGAAATAAAACCTTCTGTGCCGGATTTCCGTATTCTATGGGTGACTGCGCGTATTCCACGGTCCTGTGTAACGTTTTCACATGTTTGCATAATCCAACTATCAAATAAATAATCATAAAGTTTATTTTCCAGTCGAACTGATTGTATCAAAGTTGACCTCCACTTTTAATCATTAACCATTAAGCAGCTTAAACGAGATTATTTACTTTTCTGTTTCTTCTTCATTTTCAATCTTCTGGACGCTCGAATACCTTCTTCCGCACCGATGGTATTGTGAATCTAGAACCAGATAAGAATCAAATAAATTACAAACACTAACCATGCCATATACGAGCAAATATCGTCTTTGTTGAGCGTCAGTGCGTGACTAATCCAACCATCCAATACATACACTCGAAAAAATAGTTTCCCGTCGAAGTAACCACACTGTTCAAATTCAAGTCGTTATTCTTACCTATTAGTTCAATTAGTTGTCAGTCACCACAATTCAGCGTTTAATGCGCGTCACAATGGCGTTTTGAATTCAAAGGAAAAACCCACTTACAATTACCCCGATAATTAATTACACGATCACAACTATTCCACTAAGGTAAAATGTATTGTTCAACAGACTATAGAGTTTGTTCAAAAAACAAACTGCGCTATATTACACATGCCAATTGTTTTTAGTACCAGTCCAATACATATGGAAATCCTCGATTTCACTTGTTAAGAAACTTCAAACAATAACTTCAAACATGACGATAAGTGTATGCATGCGTCCAGAAATTTGTAAAGGAAGCAGACGCTAAAAACTTTGTTGTCGTTTGAGAGTGTGCTACCTATAATGTTTCTTTCAGCAATCCAATGACTATTACTACTCTCCTTGCAAAGAATGTGATACTGAAGTTTTGCTGGGACATCTTAAACATATTTCAAATTCTGTAATAAACAGACTAGGCGTGAGAAACACAGGTATAATATTTTAATTGCAACAGAATTTCACGTTAAATAATTCCCATTATGAATAATCAAATAATGAATCCGATATATATCGCACTGTGCCGCTAGCTGCGGGTCCGCGTATTGAACTTTTCTAGGTGACTGGGGTCTACTGGAGGCTTTGACCACCAATCCCGAGTGTACATATATTTTTTTAAAAATAAGACCAAGTATCCAAGACAGTCAATCCATCATTCATCCAGCCATTTATGTATCGTTGAATAAAACTTACTTTTAAAGCTCTATAAATAATGCAAAGTTTCGCCCTTTATTGGCCTAATTATGCACTATAACTATATACTTTGTTAGGTACATATGTAAATACATGCTTTTGTTAACGAAGTTCAAGATCCGACAAGGCTGGATGGCATTTCTTGAAATGCAGTACGAGTCATGCAACTAAACTGCATTGCAACTTTTTCGTTTAATATAATAAATGGTTAAACAGCTTTTCTCACAATCACAATTTGTCCAGCTGGTAATGCAGACATTCATAATGAAGTCAACAGAAATAATATCTCCATGCAAAAAAATCGATTATTGATTATATGGTATTATTACCCTTAATCACCAATACTGTTTTTTAAATGAAATATAATGCTTTACCAGTAAACTTTTAGTTTTTTCAACGGTTTCATGTATCATGTTAACGGCATCGTGGAAGTTTAATATGCTAATACTTATTCAGCGACGCTTTCGAGGATGTCGCCCTCTTCATCGTAAAGTCAAAGATTTTGTAAAGTATTTAGTTTTTTAATCTTGATGTAATGTTCATTTCCACTAGAAGAATGGCTTTTTTAGAGAAAGGCACACACGCCAATTTTTAAAGCCTTTTTTTACCATGCAATAAGTCATGCAAATTCAACTGACATAACGATTCATAATCTCACAGCCACTGCACAACACAACCGTAAATGGAAGCAAATCCGCTATGTTAATTTTAAACAAATCAATAATTTTACGAGCGGAATACGATTCTGCTTACTATGATTAAACTACATGTTGGTTCGGTATATCAATTATTCTTGATTTGTATTCCATGAAGTAAATACCCAAAATGCGCATCGATATAAAGTCAGTAATGGTTCGCTTCCGGTAGATGAATTACGATTAATAATTCAGCTCTGTCATGTTCCTTAAAGAGTACCCTATACACCTACCCCACAAGTTGAACAAAATAAAACATGGTTCTACAAGACTAAAAGAAATAAATACTTTACTAGAAAGCCAGTAATATTTTAGAACCTGTAGCAGTACAAATACGTCAGTCCACTAATGAGAAGCAATAATAATTTTACATAAAAAAGTTAGATAAATTAATTTGTAATGTATGTCCTTTTATGGTTTCTCACTGTAGTTCATTGTCAAATCGTGATTGAGTCCCAGAAATTACCACTGGAAATAATTTCTTACTTGTTTAAATGTATTCCGATTCCGAGATTTGGCGTCTGGTCCAACCAAATTCTTCATAATAGCCATATTTTTCCAAAATGAATCTAAAATAAAGGAAACCGGCCGAATGCGGAATGTTTTAAATTATTTTTTGACAAAACAGCGTTTGGACAATGAAAAATGAAACCAGCCAAACTGTTTTCATCCACTACCAAGCAGCTCTAAAAAGGAAAAAAAATATAAGGATTAACTATTAAGCGCAAGGAGTTACCCATTTACCGCAGTCACTATACCACCATGCATAGTATATTCCTACGATGAGGTCGTCCATAGGTCAATTACCCAATTTTCCTGATAGAGAGGCCCAGGCCCAGAGAAACACCATTCTGACTTATATTATTTACCAAAGACGCGGGAAATTTAAAATTTCGAACACTTACCTGGTTAGATGGTAAATGGTAAAGATGGAGGTTGCTGGTTAGAATTAGAAGCCCCGATTCCCGATCTTGGCCTCAATAAATTCAATTGCGAATGCGCACAGTTAACCCTGTAAAAGTCACTGTTAAATATTACCTCGGGTCAGATCGGAGCTCACCTTGTTTTTTAATTTGAATTTGAACGATGGTGGAATGTTTGTTAATTTGAAAGTTTCATTTGGAGCGATTCCGCTCTGTTTAAATGCAGTGACGGCAGGGGTTTTGTTGAAATTAATAAAATTTGAATCGATACAAAATTGCGATAGACGAGCGTAGCGGAATTGAGAAATCTTACTATTGCGCCCTTTCACGTATGAACCATTGAATAAAGCTCTTTTCCCCTTATGCCGTTGCCTCACAGCTTGCGGGATTTTTCCGCTCATTTTGCCTCCCATTTTTTCTACGACGCATCGAGTTTCCTATGAATTCCCATCCCTCCCGACGCTCCCTTCCCGCAAACCTCGTCAGCCAATTTATGCTGTAACACCTCCACGTCTCCCAACTTAAATTCCGTCAGCTTACCAGGACTTCCATCACACATACATATTTCTTCTAAGGTTTTTTCCTATATTTCCTTTCCACTTATTAATATTGCACTGCGTTTTAAAATACATTCGTCATATATTTATTATTTACAGTTAATATTACATAATTACAATAATATGACATACAATAATAATAATTAATTATCAAAGACTGATAGCGAAGAATTGAATGCATGGCGTCCACGTTATCATGCAAACTTATTTATTTCTGTCCATGTACGTGTTCTAGAAAAATCATTTTGAACGATGTCAACAAAAATGTAAAAATCCCCGTCCCCACCAAACCTTTAATGCAAAGTCATTAAATGACGTAACTCTATTACTACAAGAATTAAAGGTTAAATGACGTAAAGCAATTTTATTTTCTTACACGTGCTTCACACTGATAATGTGATAATGATGGGATCACGAAGTGACGCAAAACATTCTGGTTATTCACGCTAATAACTCATCAGGAACTATGTTGAAAGGACCGTGCTGCTGAGTATCTGGGCCTGGCATTTCAAAATTGTTTAATTTGATAAACAGATGCTCTCCATCAAATATTTACTTACATTCCAATCTATCCTGAAAACTATTTACTTTTATAGTGATGATGACATCATAATCTCTGCATATAGGTGAGCAAAACAAATTGTTAGGATTGCTTTGTTACTTATAGACAAACCGCAAACTCTTCATGCCGCCACGCTACTCAACTATTAAATTGTGTTTATAACTTGTTTTCTATTGAAGTCGATTATTTCGTTAGAAACGGTGATTAACAGGAACAGGCGTGCGGTCATGGAGAAGAGTGTGTTTAAAATATGTGCATATCCCAGTTCGTCAGGAAAACAGACGGTGAATATCTGTGCGGCTTTTACAATTAGTCATTAATGTCTATGTCCGTATAGTTTAAAACATGAGTAATATGAGATTTGTAGAAACAAATAAATTATTATATTAATATTAGCACACTGATAATCTAACAGCTTTAACAACAACTGATTTTTAGAACAATGTATTTATTGCACATGTTCGTGTTTACTCAGGATATTTAATATTTAAACTGTAAAATATGTTATCTATTATCTCGGTACATCGGGCGCGTTGCTAAATTCGAGGAGTGTCAGGATTTTAAGGCTGATTTATGATATGCCTGAAACCCTGCAAATTTGGAATTTTAGCCATCATTGCGATTCTTCCAGTATTGCTATGGAACGCCATAATGCTTGTGCGTTTTCAATACGTTTATTATTTCACATCAATTCGCCATGAAAACGGATCTAATGTATTGTCATGGCCAGTGAATAATGGAATCATCAAACTGATGTTAAATAGGTTACAAAGTTTACAGAATTTGTGCCCATTCTATTACATTTTCTTCTCGCTAGAGGACTTTGGTATGAAACGATGAAAAGAGAGGTCGCCCCCATAAAAATCGTTAGTCATGGGATTGAACAGACAAGCAGCAGAACTAATTATTATTTATTAGATGAATTAGATCTAAAATACAACAGTTCTGGTAATATTACATTTGGTGTACACAGATAAAGGTTTTGTATCTCCAGCGTAACAAAATTTACAGAGAAGTGTCGTATACTGAAAGCAGAAAGTTCCACTGGAAGGACAAATGGCTTCACCTGCAAACTCTCCGTAGATTTGTATTCTCCACGGGGAGAAAGAGTTTTGATTTATATGTATAGTATGCACAAACTATGATTTACAATAAAATTACATTTGTGTTGTTTCTTCGGTAGAGATGCATGATTCAAAAGGAACTCTCGGAAGTTTTTATAAGGCAATATTTCATTAGCATGGTGGACAAATCCTACGTGGATTCTCCGACGATTTCGCAAATCTCAACAAGCCCAGGTCTGGTTGCTCAAAGCATTCGCTACATTTCACATTTTTGCTTTATATATGCCCAGCCAATAAAACCCAGTGGAACAGAAGACTGCTCTTCTCATCTATTATATGGGTCTGCTATGTTCGAAGGGTCACATCGCATCGAGGAGCATGCACCCTTCCTTGCCTTGTTTTATAATGGTCATAAATATCTGTGGAGAGGTACACCAAACAGTTAAAGTGCACTGGATTTCCTACAGGGATTTCACAGTGACTTGTAACTACTCTATGTATATGCCTTGCCCACTTCCTCATCCGCTTAAGCTTGATCAAACGACAGATGAGAGCAATTGTATATATGCGTTGCATTATCATCCTACGTTTTATTTCATTACTAGAAAAAAAGCCATCGCCGTAACGGCGATGGTAACAGTAGTTTAATTGTTTCCAAAATCATGTTATACAATACATTAGGTG
>JAQGAK010004266.1:0-12615 GCA_034696945.1 Lipothrix lubbocki
ATTTAATTTTGTAGTTATTTTATATTTAATTTAATAATATTTATCCTAATCGTTGTAATTAAATATGTATTAAATTAATTCTTGTATTAGTTTTTGTATTAGGTTTTGTATTAACTTTTGTATTAATTTTTGTATTAATTTTTGTATTTATTTTTGTACTAATTTTTTAAATAATTTTTTGTAATAATTTTTGTATTAACTTTTGTATTAATTTTAGTATTAATTTTTGAATTAATTTTTGTATTAATTTTTGAATTTATTTTCATATTAATTTTTGCATTTATTCTCAAATACTTTTTGTTCTACATTTTTACACTAAATTAAAAATCCAGACAAGCCGCAAAATAAACGCAAGACATCAGGACAAACAAGGTCAAATATATAACGTCGGGGCAGCAAGCACTACCACAAACCCACAACAACAACGAAGATTCATCAGCCATGAAAACAGTGAATGAGGGCCTCGCGCCGGGGAAATGTCAAATTGCTTGAGTAGCAGAAAAGTGGTGAATGAAAAAATTGGATTTTTTACGGCTCCGCTGGCACACAAATTCCAGTTAGTCTAGGTATAAGTACGCTCTTGTATAACAGACACGTTCTTATACAAGTGCAAATATTTTACGCAAGTCAGTAAGGCGTAGTTGCATTATTTATTTACACATGGTTTATTATACAATCTATTATATATATGTACATTACATATGTACATATACATATATGTACACACATGCACATCAAATATATTCCGCGTGTAATACTTATAATTTCATTTCAAGCCTTGAAACGCATCTCAACCTAAATAAATTCATATGCTTCGCCCTTCTTCTTCTTCTTCTTCTGTTTCTTGTGGTTAAAATCTCTCCAGTCCTTCCCTTCTCGTCTGTTATATATATATATATAACAGGAATATATATATATATAAAATACAGGAAAGTTATCGCTCCTCGTGCATCAAATAAAGGTTCCGTGAGAGCAATCGTGTTGCCTCTAATAAACAACAAGTCCTCCTGTCAATAATGTTAAGAGGGGAACGGACGTGAATTTTACTCTACTTGACTCAAAGTAAATTCTGGACTCCCACGCTCTCCCACAAATGACTAACTGTACATTATGGAAACTTTTGCTTATCTTGGTTTGGTTTGTCTTTACTTTGAACTTTATTTACTGGAAGTGCCAAAGCCTGTTGTTAAATACAATAATAATTTGTAGCAATATTTTCAATAAAACTTCTTTAATTTCTATTCTTGGTTTAAGGGTAAACCTAACCTTTTTTTTAATTTTTTTTGAATAATCGAAAAAAGAATAAAAATCAAGTTAAATAAATGTTGAGAAATGAGGAGAAAAATTAAAACAATTATTGAAATTCCGTTGAAAATTTAGAAAATTATTGAAATTCAGTTAAAAATGAACAAAAATATTGAAATTCAGTTGAAAATTAACAACATTATTGAAATTCAGCTGAAAATTAACAAAATTATTGAAATTCAGTTGAAAATTTTAAAAATATTGAAATTCAGTTGAAAATTAACAACATTATTGAAATTCACTAGAAAATTTTAAAAATTATTGAAATTCAGTTGAAAATTTTAAAAATATTGAAATTCAGTTGAAAATTTTAAAAATATTGAAATTCAGTTGAAAATTTTAAAAAATATTGAAATTCAGTTGAAAATTAGCAACATTACTGAAATTCACTAAAAAATTTTAAAAATTATTGAAATTCAGTTAAAAATTTTGAAAGTATTGAAATTCAGTTAAAAATTTTTAAAATTATTGAAATTTAGTTGAAAATTAACAAGATTTTTGAAATTCAGTTAAAAATTCAACAAATTTATTGAAATTCAGTTAAAAATTAAAAAATTCAGATAAATTCCACTCAAAGATATTAATTTTATTTAAATTAAATTGAAAAATAATAATTTTAATAAAATTAAATTGAAAAATAATAATTTTAATAAAATTAAATTGAAAAATAATAATTTTATTAAAATTAAATTGAAAAATAATAATTTTATTAAAATTAAATTGAAAAATAATAATTGTATTAAAATTAAATTCAAAAATAATAATTTTATTAAAATTAAGCTAAATAATATTAATTGGAAACAGAAATTTGCAAAAAATTACCATTTATTTATTTTCAACCTAGTGCACTAGTAGCATGAATTTGACGACTGAAAACTATACCAATGAAATTCCTCGTGTCAAGGTGACGGAAAACTTTTAATGACAGATTCCTCTCGCTCTCCTGTCTTCCCCAAGAAAATTCCTCTCAAGTTACACACAAGAGATTTAATTCCAGACAAAGTGAAATTTTTTGAGTCAACAGTAACTTTCACCTTCGCCAAAAGGAAATGAGCTAATTAAAAACTTTGATGTGGGAATATTTACTCTGCAATTCCTATTCACTTTGTATAATTCCCCCTAATTTCAAAATTGACACTCAAATAAAACTCTCTTTGTTCAAAATGAAATAGGAATATTACTGTAGAGAAATGAAAAGGAATTTAGTTACTTTATCTGTCAAATTAATGAACAAATGCCTTGACGTACAAAATTACAAAATTAAATTCACGCTTTGTGTCAAATCTAGAAGCAAAACAATTATTCAACGGATGAGAGATAAAATTTCAGAGGATTCTTCGTATACCGAGAACTTATTAGCACACACGCGCCGATGGATCCTTTATGAAGATCATATTGCGGAATATTATCTCAACTTTGTATCTCTACTATGGGGAATTTTGAAATGGGAAAAAGTTAGAGTAAGAGATAGAAAGTGGAGGGGAAAGTTTTTCCACGCGTGTGGGAAAATCCGTTATATGTATATGTAGTACATAATGTATGGGTTAAAGGTGAAAGCAAAAAAAATATTTTTCTAGTAAGGAAAAACTTTTTGGGGATTTTTACGGAACATAATCTGTGTCCCAGAAAATTATCTTTGAATCTCTGCATTATCACTTTTACTTTTGGGTTTTTTATAGGGATTATTTTTGAAATAAAGTTCCCTCGAGGGATTTTATCCACGCAGATTTTTTTCTCCTGTTTTAGTTTTATCTCTGCATTTTTGGCTACACAATGTACTAACTAATGATAAGCACATATAGACCCCTGTGTATTGAGCACGGGGCTGTAGTTAATTATAATGATATGAAATTTCTTTATGTCCGCAAGGTAGCATACCTTACGCCTTTAAGTAATTCAGTCACACAAAAGTTCTATTAAGTGGCGTTAAGTTGTAACAAATTAACCAAAAATATCTCTCAACACATTTTCCAAATCATAAATATTCGTGAGTATATCCTGATTTAAGAAGCACATACAACTAATTATCCACAGAGTTTAATAAACTTTAAAAAATTTTTACAGCTTCCGTTTAATATTTTCAAAGTTCAGAATGCAAAAGTGACTATCCCGTTTATTTTAGCATATGCAAAGACACTTATGCGGTAGTCACTGTGAATATTTCCCCTTCCTACAACATGCAACAATAAGACTCATGAGCAGTATAGGTTTCCATAGCAACAGCGGGATTTGGCTTTCCGTGTAAATGCGCTATACTCATGACAATGTAAACACAGAGGCCATGCTTTTAAACTGGATAGTCAGTTTTGCATTGGAATATTTGTGAAATAACTTCTAGTAACTGTAGTCATTCTGCGTTTCAGCAACTGTGCGGATTGTTATATTTATCACTTCAACGCCAATAATTGCTTTACAACCCACACTTGGGCTGTGGAAAGAGTACGATGCGAAAAAAAGGCTAAAAAATTAGAGAGTGCTTTTAAAGTTTTGATGTAATGTCCCGAAATTGACAGAATTGTTGCTTGAATTAAAATATTTGTGCAAAAAACATCCACTTGAAAGCATAATCATTCTTTTGCTGGAAAATAGCAATTTTAAAAACCAGTTGACTTTTCACATTCTATCAAATAAGCAAATAGCTATACATATATACAAGATTGAGAAATCGATAATACCAAAGGTAATTCCGTACGACAAGCTGCCAAATCCCTTGTAATGAAGGCTGAATCTCTCGATGGAGTTGATAAGAGCGGACGCGATCTTGTATGGGAAAATAAGCACTCACAAGTCCTTAATGAGGAAGATGTGGAGCAAGTTTATTTTACGAATTTATATGGAATTTGTATTAAGGTTTCATATAGGAAATTAAGCGGATAATTGGACCGATTTTCTAGGATTTGCGGGATCTTCCGTGAGAATAATTGCCCATTAGGGACTCTAACGTGCATAAAAACTCACATTTTGTGTATTCCACGCGTTCTGTGTTGGAAATAGCGCATTTGGGAAATACGGAAGAATACAAATTTTGATATTGTTATGCATAAAATATTGTAATCGGAAAAACGGATATATTATTATTTATTAGGAACTATATTATTAACTTTAATTAATTTATTAATTAAAATGAATTTCAACCCCTTAATTTATTAAATTGTTTTCACACCCGACTGTTAATTTTAATTATTTATTAATTAATTTTTTTGTTAATTTAATAAATTCGATTTAATTTTAATTATTTTGAAAATTTGTTACATTTTTGTCATTTTGCTTTTATTCATTTTGTATTTGTGTAAAAACACTATAGAGAAATAAATAAATAAGAATTTAATGTTTGAAAAACCGTCCTAAATTTTACTACTGCAAATTCCATACCATTGGAACCAAGATTTATTACAGCAATTTGTATAATACAGTAGCGAAAATCCTGCCAGCGGCTGGAAAATGAATTCAAAAATTGGGGTCTGTGCTCCGGCTTTCTGACCGTCGTCATGGCAACTGATTTCCAGACAACCTTATTACTCCCGCACCATTTGCAACTGATGGATTCTTCACGCCGCAGAAAATTTACGACTGCGACAGGGATTAAGCGGATCCTGTGTATATTTAGACTTATTGCACTGTGCGTTTTTTTCTTGCCAAATCTAAGATTTTCCTTTGGGAAGTTTTCATTTTAGTCCCGAAAAAAAAAACAATTTAAAATAAATAGACCCAATGCATATGTACGTATGTAATAATAAAGGTCTTTTCCGCTGAAAAAAATTAGGAAAGTGAAATAATTTTTGGAATTGAATTTTCCATGACAGAAATGTTTAATTTGTGTAAACACGAATTTTTCTTAAGCAGATTTGTCAATTTGCTTTTTATTTCTTGTCGCTTGTCGCAATTTTTCTAATTTTCAAACTAAATAATCCTTATGTTAGAAAGGACAACTTCAAGATATGTGCATTTACAAAAAAAATTACAAACGGCGTCGAAGTGAAACAAAATATAAAAGTTATTGAAATAAATTAAAATTATTAGATTAAAAAAGAAAATTTAAATAAAAAAAATAATTAAATCCTTTATACATAATTATTTAAAATATCAATCCAAATACCCGGAATTTCACCAAACGTTCAACTTTCCATTCCCGAAAGAGAAATTCCCGCTGCAATAAATTCCGTTACGGCACGGGGAAATAATAACTTTTTACATATGTGAACTTGCCCAATCAGACAAGAGGTGCTTGTCTAGTAAAAACATCGTCTCAGGAATAATTGCATCGGAGTGCTGAAAGGAAAAAGTAATTTAGTTATTACTTTACGACTTACACGTGTGCACAAGCACAATTGTCTATAATATAATATAAGGGAAGTTCCAAAAGTCTTTTCTTGAACAATCTTACCACTTCATTCTGTATGTACATATATAGTAGTGCCTACTATATCTAACATAATATTACGTCTAAAGAATTTCCCTGACGTTCCCCAAAAATTATCGAATGTTTTATTGATGCCAGTAGTAATAAAATATATTAGTGATAAACAAGCCCACTTGGAAGTTTTTCTGAAGGAAATCGAAAAAAATACAAAGGGATGAGCACAAAAGGATAGGAGGATTGCATTGGATTTTATATTTTTGTAGGCATTATATGAAATGAAAGGAAATGGGAAATATTCGCTCCGAAAAAATAGATTTTGATGGGGGGAAATGCGAAGAATATTATTTAATATATGTAATTTTGAGAAACATCAATTTCTATTTACTTTGTTATTGCAAAGTTCATAGGGCGTCTTTGTGAATTTTTCTCTGGATTGCGCTGATAAAAGCGAGAAATTTTAGAAATTGCAAGATATTTTATTATTTTTGTTACATTTTCATTAAAAAAATGGAGGAAATATAATATTCTCAAGTAGTTTCAGCAAATTTAAAGAATGTTTCGAATTTGTGTTATTTTTAAATAAAATGTTTTGTATTTAATGTTTTGATAAAAAGCAAAAAAAACATTACGTGGAAATTTTCAAAAAATTTAATTATTTTGGTAAAAATTTTGTAGAAATTTTAACTTTGTACAATTTAATTGTTTTTATTAAAAATTGCAGCAATTTATATAATTTTTCAGGAAATTCTGTTAAAAATTGTTTCACTTTATCATTTTCATTAAAAAATATAAAAAAAATTAAAATATTTACCCTAAAATTAAAAAAAAATTATAAACAGAAATATTGTGCACGAGAATTTAGCAGCGCGTTTAATAAAGAAAAAATTGGAATTCAAGTTGATTTTCTGGGTTGGAAATTCCTCCTAAAAATAAAATGTTTGCTCGCATGCCATCACACTCCTACACAAAATGTTTGACTGTACAGCCGAGTTTTGTATGCTCTAACTCAATTTATACAGCGGCAAGGCTTTTAATCATTTAGCTTCAAAAAACATTGAGGAAGAAATTCGCGTGGGCATCCGCTCCCCTTGCGTAACAATAATAATAATAACAGAAGCCTCCGTGGAATATTATCTGAAACATTGTAAACAAGTTTGTATTTAATGAATACTCAAAGATACTTGATCGCTCAAAGGAAACTCATCTCCTCAACTCAACTGGCTTTGCTCATCCGACGATTAATATATAGGGTTTATTACATTTGCTTTACGGCGGGGGTCCTATCAATGATGCATGCAAGTGCATATTATGTATATATATGCGAATGTATGTGTAGAAATGTAAAATTGGGGCTGGTGGGTAGTCGATGAGGGCTTGTTCGACTTTGAAAATATTGTTTACACAAAAATTTATTTGTAAATTTACTGTAGTCTGTGGCTTTTGTTTAAAAATTGAGAGTAGCTTATTTCATGTGCGGGTTCTGCATATTATATGGATGTCTTCATGTTATTATTATCGTGCGGGCGGAAAGTCTTTTTATAAATAATTACTGGATGTCAAACCATCGGGAATTTGTGCTGTTTTGTGTAAAAATAGAGGAGACGTAACAGTATTTCATAATGTATATTTTTTATGTAGCCATTTTAAAATTGGAGCCAAAAAATTTAAATGTTCATAAATTAATTCCTAATTTTTTAAATTTAATATCAAATTTATTATTATATTTATTACTAAATGAAATTATTTATTATTACAATAAATAATTAATTCATTCTTTTCAATTATTAAATCATTGCTTGAATTAATTGCCAAATAATCGTCAAAATTGATTATAAAAATATCTTGGCATTTTTTTTAATATAATTTGTTTTAATAATGCGATTATTATTTCCCGCGTAAATAATTTTTTTTGAAGTTCAAAAGTTCGTATCTCTAAAAATTATATTTTTGACTGGTGGAAGTCTTGATCAATCACTTTTTGTAAATCTAAATATTTGTTAAACTTCGACGCCAATTGAAAATATTTTTACGTATTAGGACATTGGAAGAATCATAAGTAGGAAGTAAATTGGAAAAATAATGGAAAATGGAGGTTTTCTAATTTAAAAATGGAACATATCGTTGGTTAAACTGGCAAAGGTACTAACATAAATTTTAACCCATATAGTGTTACGGGAATTTTAGCACCTTTGCATCTTTAACCGACGATATGGTATTGCACATGCATAAACGTTTATATATATTTATTTGCGTAAATGAGCATGTTAATGGTGATTATTCCCGGAAATTTCCTCTGTGGGTCATATATTAAAATACGGAGAAATTTGTATTTATTGGAGGATTTGCATGCGGAAAATCACGGCGCGTGGCTTTAATTCTGATTAAAAACAATGGGATTAGCATTACTAATGATGTATAGGGAAATTCCTCGGGGAAGGATAAATTGCATAACCTATACGCATGTATCCGCACCATTTGTGTATTGAAAATTTTTACATTATTATAATAAAATTATTAGTCCTATATATTTCGTAATATTTTGGAATCCCTTCAAGTTGTTTATTGTTTGATTTATGTTTCCTTTATTTCAGAAGAATCTCAGATTTCCCTGATGTGGAACTGACTAGTAAATGCTTAAATACTACAAAAGATTATTATAATTAATTGACAAATCTCATAAACTTCAAAATTTCTTGTTGCTTATTCCCTTTGAATTTCAATAGGCATCTTCGCAAAGCAAAATCCTCATTATATAATGTAACTTGATCCGCCGGCGCATTTTTTTCCCCCTTTTTGTCTATGTGCTGTGCATTAATAATGCCAATAACTTTTGGTTGAAATAGGAGAAGGGGAAAGTGAAACTGAAGGCAGAAGTGTTTTGCTTACTGGGGCGTGAATATATGCACTTTGCACTGGTTTTATTGTAATGGTTGTTGCTCTTCTGTTTTTAACGCTCCGAGTCAAATGCAATAATTTTCCAGCACATGTAGCACGTGACTTCTCGTGCTCTTCTTCTGGTCGAAACTTTATTTTGCTTCTGGGAGAGTGAAATTGTTCAAAGCACGCTCCCAGACAAAAAAACATCGTACAAAAACAAGTAGTTTTTTTAAATTTTATTTAGTTTTGGCCTTATTTTCAGGCTAACATTTTTTTTCTATTTATTATTATTATTATTACTCTTGTATTAATTTATTCATATAGTAAAACTACGTACCATTATATTATTATTATATAACATTTCTGTATAGAAATTGCATGAAAAATTGAGAACAAATATTTTTATTACGGTAGAAAAAATTCTATTTTCCCTATTCTCAGAGCAGCAAAATATTAATTTTTCCTAATTTCCATTGAATAAAATATTTGCATTGAATATTTGCACGTTTTAAGCACATGGATCAGAATGTAATAATTTGCAAAAGTTTAACGCCATTTAAAATTTTTCATGTTGTGAAACTTATTTTACGATACCACGATAAATAAAAGCGATTAAATTGAAAATTATTTTAATTTTCATATTTTGACGCCACTGTAAATAAATGTTTACGACATTATATTGGCAAAGATATGTGGTAATCTAGGTTTGTGAAAATGTAATTATTCACAAGAAAACCTTGTCGGACAAAGCCCTTCATCAGGTTCGTCGAGAGAATGAAATCATTCAAAGTTTTCGTTTTCATTGGCTGTTTTAAAATATTTTAAATTAAGTTGTTAAATTAAGTTTAATTGTTTAAAAAAAGTAAACGTTTTTCACTATATAAATTACAGCTTCAGCCAAATTAGAGTGACATATTTTTTGACATTGTGAGTACCTACCAATTCTTTTGATTGCGAAATCAAATAAATCTAAAATAATATGCATTTCCTATAATAAAACATGAACATGTCAAATAGAAAAGAATCCTTTTAGTCAAAGGAAAATTAATAATAATGAATAATTCGATTTTGCTATTTGACTTCATTAGAGGGAAATAAAAAAATTAGGGGAAAGCATTTAAAGCATTTATTCATGGGGAAATGCTGACTCCAAACAAAATTCTCCCTCTGTTCGCTTTTACCTTCTTTATTTTTACTCAACGTTGCATAAGCGTTGAATCGATAAAATTGACAGCGGAGCTCTATTCCCCCATATGGAGTAAACATTTAGAAAAGGAAAGTCAGCCATGTGTGAGGAACTGACAAGTTTTTAATGTCACTGGCATTATGATGAGATGAAAGTTTTCAACTTTTAATGCTCCTCTGCCTTTCCTCTGCCTGTAAATCCTAAACCAGCTGCACACATTTGGCTAAAAGCCTTTCCATGTTGGATATTTTTCTCTGTGTATAATTTGTGTATGTAAATAACATTATACGTACATACAATAATAATTACACACGTGTATTTTTTGACTTTGCTTTCAATTTCCAGAAGAAAATCCGTACAAATTCCGAACATCCGAGGATGACAACTGTTGACAGCGGCGGAGTGGAAATCAAGAAAAAACAGAGCCGATTAAAAATAAAAATCTTCTTCCCCGTCATTCCGTGAAATGTAAAGGGGCAAATTTTGTATTGGAAAAATTCATGGAAAATTTCATGGAAAAATTGAATAAATGAATTAAATTGAATGAATTACAGTAGCATTAAATGCAATTTTAATAATTAATTTTTCCGAAGAAAAAAAAAGAAAAATCCACGTTCAGAGAATATTGACTTCCGAGATGAAAAATGTCAACAGCATCAGGCGGGAGTAAAAAAAATTCTAAATTGTTTGGATTTGAAATTATTCATGCGAAAAATTAGAGAGGAAATAAATATGACAAAAGGAGTTTATAGGGAGCTGCTGAGAAAATCAATTTATTCCTGAAACAAAATAAGCAATAAATTATCCTAAATATATTTCACAAAATTTCATAAGCTGGCTGCTCCTCGTGATGTTGATGTTCATATCCAAAAATTTCAGAAATATGCTCCTCTGTAATAAGAAGTCCCTTCCTTGAACTTCTATCTTATTGCTATTATAACCTAACAACGGAGAAGCAGCATCATCATCGGTTCATAAAATATTCCATGAATGGCAAATGAGCTCCCGGAATTATTTTCGGTTTTGCCCTAGAAATTTGCTGCGGAACAACAACAAAAACATCGACTTGAGAATCATTCGAAAGAGCTCGAGCAGCTTGTCTAAATGAATTTGCAATGTCATTTCGGGATCTAATTATTGCTGTTTACATGTTTAACGGCGTGTAAGGGATAATTTTCACTGCGTGCAGCAAATTACGCTGGTTTAGTAACATAAAATTCGATGTGTGTTAATTTCATTCATGGGTAATGTCAAGGTTACGGTGGGGATTACGACATTATTTTAATTATTATTGCTTAGATTCTACGCCACTCAATGGAAATTTGCTGTTTCTTCAGGAATATCAGAGTTTGGAGATCTTGTTCTCAGAAATGAAAACATTTGTGGTTTATTTGTTTTAACTTCAACGCCATTTGACTGAAATTATTTGTGCACGCCATAGCAATAAGGTTGCAGTAGCTCGACTATGCAATTTTTACCAACCGGAAAATGAATCAAGCATTTTATTTTCACACATGTTAGAACATTAAAATTAGGAATATTTAAAAAATTTATTTTTGAATTACAATATTATTATTTGCATTAACTCATCCATATAGCCACAGCCTTGAGCCCTTGACCTTGTAAAAAAAATTCATCAAAATTTCAGGGATAGCTAAAACCAGAAAAAAATTGAGAAATTCCATGTGCTTTCACCGTTTATTACGCTGCAATACACGAAATGAAGGCACAAAGGTTTTAATAAAATATTCCATGAATTTGAAATGAGGTCGAAATAATTCCGCTCCTTCCTTTGCTCTTGCTCCTTTCCCTTCCCCTCACATGTTTACTTTTATAAGCTCCACTTGATCATCCATTGAAGACACTGCTCCCAATTCCTCTTGAACTTTTCATGTCTTTGCTTAATCCATTTCATCATACATATAAGTACAGTGTTCTTCACATCGTAATTGCTTCTTCGTCTTGTCAGTTTGGCTTTACAGCGTCCTTCTCCTCCTCTCCTTAAAAGTTTAGAGCTTCTGTACACAAATGGTTTTGAATTGTTCCGGGAAGGTAAAAGGGGGATTACTGCTCTGTGTAGATTTACCTAAAATCTCATTTGACAGCGTGGCTTTTCCTGTCAGCGCTATACAGATATTCATTCCATTTCCCTTTGTTTCGCGGTCGTGACAGTTTCTTAATTCCCTGCCTGAGCAAGTGTTGCGAAATTCCCTGACAGAATGATAATTAAATTAAAACAATATAAACGGGCTTGTACACTACGTCAAATTGATTTTACCTGCCAGAGTGGCAAGAACTTTATAAAAATGAAAATATAATAGGCGTGGGAGGAACCGTAATTGGGGAAAGCAATTAAAAGTCGCACTTGAAGTAAACATTAAAGGTCGCATGATTTCTTGTTGTTTACATTGAATCAAGCGGTAAAGGTGGGATGTAAACTTTGGCTTGAGGTTTGGTTGAAAATAATTATGGGTGTGAATAATAATAATTATTATTGTTACTGTGGATTTATGCTGCAAATCCATAGGATACTAATGTTTAATCCGCGGGGAGAAGATGAATATTTAACTTTTTTGGGGTGCCTTGAGAACCTCTTCTACGTGATGGTCAAGATGTTTCTCCAGGATTTTTTCAGGATTTCGATCCAGCCCGAAGACATGTTTGTTGATGAGCATGGTGATGGACATGGTGCCGTTGTAGGAGAAGAATCCTAAAGACATGGCTATAAAAAATATTTTAGGTTAGGTAAAATAAATAATAAAAAAAATAATAAAAAAAATAATAAAAAAAATAATAAAATAAATAATAAAATAAATAATAAAATAAATAATAAAATAAATAATAATATAAATAATAAAATAAATAATAAAATAAATAATAATATAAA
>JAQGAK010004267.1:0-12614 GCA_034696945.1 Lipothrix lubbocki
AGAAAAATTATTTTTTCCAAAACTTTATTCATGAAAGGCAATACTGAAATAGGGCGATAATTACTTGCCAACAATTTTCTCCCTTTTTTATAAATCGGTGTTATAATTGCGCATTTAAATGATTTTGGCAATTGTCCAGTCGATATGAAATCATAAAACAAAAGTTCAAGTGAGAAAAGTATCGATGTCATTATCAAGCATAAAAATACATAGGGTATTTCGTTGGCTGTTGTTAATTTGGATTTTATGGATCTAAATGCGCAATTAATTTCCCATTGAGTTATAAAGTGGTTGTTCTCTTCAATCGTCAACCTTTGTTGTAATACAGATATTGCATTATCATCATTAGTACCAGGTAAAGCAAATTGTTCCGCAAGTAAATCCGCATTGAGGGTTTTTTTCCGAAATAATCTTATCCGTCTCATTTTTCAAACTTTTTATACCACCGTTACTTCTTTTCTGTTTATTAGTCAGTTGTTGGTAAGTGCGCCATACATTGTTAGAATCTTTACTGGAATTGAATTTATTGATGTAATATTTTTGTCGGGCAGTATTCATTTGGTTTTGTACAAAATTTTTAAATCGCTTATATTCTATTTCGTCCGACAGAGATTTTGTAATTTCTAGTTTACGTTTTAAAGAATCTCTATGCTTAATTAGTTCAAGAATTTCAGAATTCATCCAAGGGGATTGACGAGTTTTAATACGACGTTTACGTTCAGGGGCATGATTGTTTAAAACACTGTTAAGTTTAGATTGAAATTGTTCTAATTTAGATTCTGCTGAATTATCACTTTTAATAAATTCCCAGTTAATTGCTTTTAAATCTGTTTCTAATTTATCAGTTATTATATCGCTATATTTTCTAGCTGTTACAATTTGGGATGGTAATTTATCTTTATTTTTATGTTTGATCATATAAATGGCTTTGTGGTCAGAATTTGTTAAATTAAAACTTCCGGTTTTACTATTTGAAAAATAATTACTGGTATAGATGTGATCGAGTAATGTGGAGGTACGAGATGTTATGCGCGTTGATTCCTGTATAATCTGCTGAAAATTGAATTGCTTCAAAATAGACTGTAATTGGAATTGAGTCTTATTCCTGGAATTATAGTTTATATTCATGTCACCAATAATAATGGGTTCAGCCTGCACTGTCAGTGTTTCTAGTAAAAGAAGGTCTAAAGATTGTACAAATAATTTTTTGTCTACTGATGGAGGATTATAAATGTTGATTAATAGTATGGGTCTAATGAATTTCCATTTTAATATAAATGCATTAACTTCCACTGTTTCTGGAAATATAGTTTTGATATCATACTTTGAATGACAGCAATCTTTTCTCATGTAAAATCCCGAACCTCCTCCTATATTGCTTTGTCGATCGAAACTTTCAAAATAATAATTTGGAATTGAGTACTCATTTGGATCATTTCCCTTTGGTAAGCGTGTTTCGTTTAAAGTGAAGGCATGAAATTCTGTTGATTGAAGAAAATATTTAATTTCATGAAATTTAGATCTTAGTCCATTTATATTAAGATGTCCTAATTTAAGACCCCGAATTGAATTAAAATCTATTTCGCATTGGAATTCACAATTATTAATATTGTTAATCGTAGAGTTAATTGTATTATCTAGACTAGTTTGGGGGAGACAGTCGCAATCATGAACATACTTCTTACATATTATACACTTTAATTTTAAACTTGCGCAATTACTACACGTCCATGGACTACTTTTCATTCGTTTGAACGCTGCATTTGATTTGGTCGGCAGGCATATCCGGTGAAATCGATTCTCACAGCCACTGCATTCAATGAAATGTTGTTTTATGGTAATCCTTTCAGTACAGTCCATGCAATGTTTCCTAGTAGTCATGATGATTGTGTCCATTGAAGTTGAATCATGAAATCGTTAAATTGATACGGCAATAATAGTTGTCATTTTAAGATGAGATGTAGTGTCGGTGTGTTTCTTTATTATTGAGAAACTTACACGCAAGGGGGGAATTTTACTTCCCCCCATTTGGTATATCCTAACGTAGTCTACATAACCATTGGGATACGTGACTTTAGGCTCGGATTGCCTGGGAGTTCACTACAATCTGTGTTCATCAGGTTTGTTTGGTAATTGTTGAAGATTGAATTCGAGAATTACGTATTTTTCAAAAAAGGCGGAACAGCATCTTCACATTAATCCTTTTCTTGCCACAAATCCTGAGAATAAAACGATAAATATTTCCAAAAAGTCCAGGATTCTTCTCCAGGATCAATCAGAAGTCCAGAAATAAGTAGATATTATTGTTCCCGATATTTAAATACCCCTTGTAGTGTAGATTTAAGGATATAGTAATCTTGAAACTATTTGAAAAATGATAGTTTTAACAGAGCTTATTTTCAGCGATGTTGCTGCTGAAATTGCTCATGTGATGTTTTAAAGGTTAATAATACCGTACTGCAAAAGAATTTCCAGTGAAACAACCGGCAGTCCATGGATGACTTCATAATGCACACACAATTCCTCGAGTCCCATCAACGACTGGTGGCAAACGGTACATTCAAAAGATTTTGCACGCATGTGGAGTCTTGCATGGTTTTTCAAGTGCGATGTTTGGCGAAAAACTTTACCGCATTCAGAACATTTGTATGGTTTCTCGCCTGTATGTATTCTTATGTGTTTGAGCAGGGTCGCGTGTTCTGAAAACACCTTTTCACAGATTTGGCACTTGAAGGGTTTTTCGCCAGTGTGCTGACGCGTGTGTTTGTTTAGACTGCTGAAGTAGGCAAATAATGCTTGACAAAAGGTACATCTGTAGGGTTTATCCCCAGTGTGTATGCTTTGATGGATTTTCTAGTTTGAATCTCGGGCAAATGTTTTGTCACATTTAAAACACTTGTAGGGTTTTTCACCAGTGTGGTTCCTGCTGTGAGCCTTCAATTGTGAACTCTGCTTAAACGTTTTTCTACAATATTCGCAATTGTCGGGTTTCTCGTTTGTATAAATTCTTAGGTGCGTGTTTACGTTTTGTGTAGTTCGAAAATACTTTTCACAAAATTTACATTTGTATGGCTTTTTTTCGCTGTGAGTTATTTCATGCTTTCTCAGATTGCCAGCATCGGCGATTTTCCTTCCACAAATTCCACACTGATATGGTTTATCCCCTGTGTGAACTCTTTGATGGATTTTAAGCTTGCTTAGTTGAGCAAAAGATTTATTGCACTCCAGACACTTGTGCACTTTTTCACCAGTGTGAAGAAGCTTATGAGTTTTTAGACAACTTCTTTGAGCAAAGGTTTTGTTGCATTCTATACAATTGTATGGTTTTTCTCCCGTGTGTATTCTGCAATGCTCTTCAAGTAAACTCTTGGCAGAAAATACCTTTTGACACATCCCACATATGTGAAGTAGTTTATTCATGTTAGAAGCGTTACAGTTTTATAATTATATTTATTTAGGAGATCAAAAGCAGAAAATGGCTGGATGATGTTATAATTGAGGTCGAAAGGTTGAATGTTATTTGAAAAGTTTTTACAAAGGCTGAACAAAAGGCAATTAAATGCTTATTTCACAATGCCCTCTATGTTGTTTGACGCCGTACGAAATGTTACAACTAATTTTAAAAGGATAATAAGGAATTGTTGTCTATCAGTAAATTACGAGTGTAAAATGTTATTTCAATGTGTTTCTACCTTTGGGCAACCTATGTCATCTTACTATCTGTTTAATTGTGATCTATGAAATTACACTGCGCTATATTTTGCTGTTTGTTCTATAGATACATAGTAGTTTTTCCGCTTCTAGAATTTCCTTGCATGTACATAAATGGAAACTATATGAGGTTGCCTATAGCTGCGACTGCAACAAATGTCTTTTATTTGTAATGTTATTTCCGTTTGTTTTAATACAAAACTGTACTGACAGAATTACATGAACAACAAATATTCCTGTAATATGCACGCTGTTTCTGGAACTTTCTAATTTCTTTACACTCAGAATGAAGGCCTACTAGCTGTTTACATTCTGCGACGTCAGGAATTTGCGATGTTTCAGCTTTTAAACGTGAAGTTTATTAAGGGTAAGTCTATGATTTAATGTTATTTCAGTAAGTGTTAATAGAGAACTGTTTGGGAAAATGTACATACATGTGAACAACATAATGCTGTTTACCTGCTTTTAAAACTTTCTAAAATTTTATAATTAGATTGCCTATTGTTTTACTTATCAGGACCAAGCTTGGTGTATGAATACTTAGGACAACTAAGTTTATAAATTCTATTTATTTGCGACATATGTACGAGGTGAAAAAAGGAATCTTGTTAAGCACAGGACTGGTAATTTACGCATATGACGACTACTGAGATCCGCCGCTGTCCTACACGACCATTTGCATACATTCCAAACGCAAATTGAATCAGTCGAGTCCAAAATATCACAAAAGCTCCTGCTGATTGGCTTTAATTTATCTGAAAAGCACAAGGTAAAAAATTATTAGAAAATTTCATTAGACAGACTGTTTAAGTGCTGCGCAATGTGTCATCGCTGGTGTTGCAAATTCTCCATGTAATATCTACTCTTAATCCAGTGCAAGTTGAGGTATCTTGTTCGAAGTTCATTAGGTACGGTAAAGAAAGGGAATTTGAATTGTGGTACACTGGAACCTCGCTATAAGAGAACGCTATAAATCACTAAAATCTGCTTCTTATATAGAAATTTTCTTATAAAGAGAGCTCGTATGCGTATAATCATGTATGACATGCGAGCCCAAAGGATCTCTTATAGAGAGAATTCTCTTATATGGAGGCCTCTTATAGCGAGGTTCCACTGTACATATTTCAAGTTTTAACCAAAATGTAATACATATTTGTTTGTTAAGGACGTCCCACGTTGCACTTAACTTAGTATTAGATGTCACGCTTTGCAGCCAGCAGGACATACATGCGGATAGACCTTTGCATTTTTCCCGACGGCATGTTCCTATATATATATATATGTAATTGGTTTATTAACATTACGTACTGTAAAAGAATTTTCAGTCGGTTCAAAGAAACAACAGGCAGTCCATGCATGGTTTCATAATGGCTACAGAGTTCCTTGAGTGCCATGAACGACTGGTGGCAAACGGTACATTGATAAGATTTTGCACGCTGGTGGAGTCTTGCATGGCATTTCAACGTCCATGATTGGGCAAAGTCTTTACCGCATTCCAAACATTTATAGGGTCTCTCGCCTGTATGTATTCTTATGTGCTTGAGTAGGAGTTGACGCCCTGAAAACGCCTTTCCGCAAATTCCGCACTTGTAAGGTTTTTCGCCAGTATGCTGTCTTGCATGGCTTTGTAAGTGTCCCGATTGGCGAAACGTTTTATGGCATTCAGAACATTTGTAAGGTTTCTCGCCTGTATGTATACTTATGTGTTTGCGTAAATCCGTGTGGTCTGAAAAGGTTTTTTCACAAATTTCGCATTTGTATGGCTTTTCGCCGGTATGTTGCCGCATGTGAAGGTTTACCTTGCTGGACTGGGAAAAACGCGCTTGACAAAGGGTACATTGGTAGGGTTTATCCCCAGTATGTACCCTTTGGTGGGATTTCAAGCTTGATGATGTGGCAAATGTTTTGTCACATTTAAAACACTTGTAGGGTTTTTCACCAGTATGGTTTCTGGTGTGATCCCGCAAACTGGAGTTCGCCGTAAAAGCTTTGTTACAAACTCCGCATTTGTAGGGTTTCTCCTTTGTATGATTTCTGAGGTGGATGTTTAAACCTTGTGGCCGGCGGAATGATTTTGAACAAAATTTGCATTTGTATGGCTTTTCTTTGCTGTGAATTCTTTTATGTTTTGACAGATCGCCGGAGGTAGAAAATTTCTTTTCACAAATTCCACACTGATATGGTTTTTCTCCTGTGTGAACTCTTTTATGGACTTTAAGTTGGTATATGTAAGCAAAACTTTTATTGCACTCTAAACACTTGTGTGATTTTTCATGAGAGTGAATACGTTGATGGCTTTTTAGACTTACTGATTTAGCAAATTTTTTTCCGCAGTTTGAACACTTGTATGGTTTTTCTCCTGTGTGTATTCTGTAATGATCTTCAAGTAGACTATTGGCAGAAAATTTCTTTTGACACATCTCACATTTGTGAAGTAGTTTATTCATGGTGAAAGCGTTCCGATTTTTTAATTATTTTTATTTAGCATATCGTAAGCAGAAAATTTTGGCCGGATGATGGTATAATTGAGATCGAAAGGTTGAATGTTATTGGAATACAAAGGCTGCACAAAATCCAATCAAATGCTTATTTCACAATGACCTCTATGTTGTTTGACGCCGTACGGCACGTTATAAATAATTTTAAAAGGCCAATGGGAAATCATTGTCTACTAATAAATTAAGACTGTAAAACATTATTTCAATGTGTTTGTACTTATGGGCAACCTATAATGTCACCTTACGAACTGTATATGTATATGAGATCTATGAAATTAAACTTTGCGCTATATTGTGCTTTTTGTTTTAGATAGAAGTTTTTACAGCTTCAAGAATTTGCTTGCACATAAATGGAAGCTATTAGATTGCCTGTAGCTGCAACTGCAACAAATGTCTTGAAGTTGTAATGTTATTTCCGTATGTGGTAATTAAATAACGGTACTGGCACAATTCCATGACCAACAAATATTCCTGTAATATTCACACTCTTTCTGGAACTTTCTAATTTACACTCAGAATGAATGCCTAAGCTGTTTACATTCTGTGACGCCAAGAATTCTTGGCAATTCAGCTTTTAAACGTGAAGGTTATTAAGGGAAAGTCCAGGATTTAATGTTATTTCAGCACGTGTTAATAGAGAACTGTTTCGGAAGATATGTGAACAACATAATGCCGAGTTTAACTGTTTCTGAAACTTTCTAAAAGTTTATAATTAGATTGAATGCGCAATGCTGCGTTTACTTTCTGCGGGAGGAATTTTAGGTAACCTACGCGTTTTCCCCTAAATTATAGTGCCTTGTGCCTTAATTCTTCTAATGTGGTGTATGCCATATTTCACATACACCGGACTCTTGCTATAAGAGATCTCCATATAAGAGAACTCTCTGTAAGAGATCCTTTGAGCCCATATATCATACATAGTTATAGTTATAGGCATACCAGTTCTCACTATAAGAGAATTCCTATAAAAGAGATTGATTTTGGTGATTTATAGCGTTCTCCTATAGCGAGAGTTCAGTGTACTAGAACAATTTTAAGCTACGACCTAAAATAAATTTATCTCATAGAGCAATGAACATGAAATCAAAATAAAAGTAGAGACAATGTTTATGTAGTTATTGTTTAAACATTTTGACGAAGTCAACTTAAGACTTGTGAGTTCAATTCAATTCAATCACGTAATAGAACAATAGTCTAAACGTTTCGTTCAGCATGTCCACTACCTTAATTACGGAATCAAAAAGTGAACGGAAATCAATATGGAGTAGGCGCAAGGAAGTGGGCTAAACTATATTTATCGTTCATTTTAATTAAATTCGAAGTGAGCGCTACGAGTTTTCTTGACAAAATTATTTATAGCCCAAAAGCTGTAAATTTCTTCGGTTTGTACTACTTATTTTACAATGCTAAAGTGAACTGGCTTGCAAAAATATCTGGAATAATAAATGACTCGTTTTTAATGAACACGGGTCTGAACTTATTTCTAAAGTTTATACCAAAATCAATCGCTGAATCAAATGAAAACATGCATTATTTAGTTGGATTTCACGTTTACAGTCTTAAATGTCCGGTTTTTAAAATAAAGTTAGAATTCACACTTAACCGTAGTCACAAAACTAACTATTTAAAGGACAATTTTTAATAATTAAATCTAAGCGACCTACTTCGAATATATGAAAATTAAAAAAAACAAAGCGAGAAAAATTCTTTTCGTAGTTTACGACATATCAGAATATATTTGTGGATTACAATCCAAACAGTTCGGGAACTACATAGTCAGACATTTCCTAGTACATCCTACTATTAATATTTCGAAAAGTACATAGTTATATCAAATATTTCTAAAAAAAGAATTCCTCTTGGTGTGTAGTAATTTTCAATTTCTGTTCTCAAAAATAAGAGGAAAACGCATAGATTTTAAAAACATCCTACCCAAAATCCATACAAAATTTTACAATGTTGACCAAGGAACTTGAATTCGTTATAAAAAAGTATATAAATCTTCTGTATTGGTGTGGTAGTTACACGTTTAAATGGCACAACAATCATTTCGCTGTGACTCCTGGGATCACACGACCAATGATTTCCTGCGCTCTCATTCTTTTGGATATAATGCGTGCTTCACTGTGGCTCAACACCGGGATACAAGCGATGTCGACCGGTCATAAAATCCGGTGCTTTGGTGTTGCGGCAATGCTTTGTGCGTGCATTACACAACGTATTTTTGCTTTGATTATAGCTGACAAAATAGCGGATTTGATGAATAAACTACTTTCGAACAACGCTCGCTTAAAAGGTATGAACGCGGATTACCTCCATTGGTCATTTATAATTTAAATAAATTACATATAAAACTGAATATTTTCCGGACTCACATACAAATTCCTTATGGTGTTACATACGCTGAAAACGAATATGTGGATGTCGTTTGCTGCATACAGTCGACTCTCTCTATAGGAGCACACTATAAAGACCATGATTTGCGCTCTTATAAGGATACGCTGTTATAGAGAATCAGGCTTAAATATATAATAAAAGTCGAATTAACTCAACTTCCGTACATAATGACATGATTACATTATAGCGGACGTATTTAAAAGCCAAAAACATACTCTAATTCACTCATTGTTTAATTTATGTAAACACAAATCAATTATTATGTAAAGTCATCATGGATTCTGAACTAGCAATTTTATTTAAAATTTTTACTAAAACGACATGACTATTTAAATTTAAATACTAAATAATTTTGTGCGTATGTTCTAGAATAATCCACTACTTAACTCAACATTTAATTTATTAATTCAAAAAAATAATTACGCTACTTTTCAATACTCTATTAAATTACTTTATTACGTTTAGTTTAATCCAGTTTGCTACTAATTAACTAATCACACATCACATCAACAGTTAATTTAACAGCTGTTTGGAGTTGAGAGTCCAGCAATTCGGAAGAAACATTGTATTTTAAAAACTATTTTGAAAATGTGTCCTGATGCTTCAACGCAGCAATTATGTATAGGCCAAATATTTTTTTCCCGATTCCTAAATTAATAATGCTTGAAATTTTAATAAATTATTATATAACTTAACTGACTCAAAATGAAATATATTAGCCGCGTATTCTAATTATTGAAAATAAAAAATGACATTATTATTAATTCTATTATTTAAATGCATATTTTTAATAGAATTTAAATCTTAAATATAAAAAAAAATTCATTATAAAAACAGAAATATATTGCCATCGATTGCTGATTTTTTGTTAATTATTTGAAAAATGAATCAAATCCTTATAGTCAATTTAAACTTACATGAGCTGCTACTAATAATAATGTACAAGGGGATACATATTTTAGTTTTACACGAGCAAATAATCGAGTGTTACGGTTGCAAAGTGCAGAATGCTCTTATAGGGAACGACAAAGGCTTCATCAGCAGGGATTTTGGCGCTGTTATAGTGGAAATGCTCCTATAGGGAATGCTTTTATAGGGAACACAAATAACATTGGAATATGCTGGGGAGGACAGGAAAGCGCTCTTATAAGGAGAATGCTCTTATAGGGAGACCTCTTATAGAGAGAGTCGACTGTAATTGCGCTGGGATGATGCGCAGACAATTTGTGACTTCGAAGTAACCACTTACTATTGGTTTTATAACTACACAAATTACAATTGTAAGTAAATTGTAAATCCGCGTGAATGCTGGCCAAGTGTCTCGTTAAGCTTGATTTTATTGTAGTTGTGAATTTGCAATGTTCACAGTTGTGCTATTGATTTGGGTTCGCCCATGTTGTGAGTCTTTGTTGAACTTTGAGTAAAATTTTTATGTGCTGTAATGGTAAGAAATACAATCATGTTTAATTACAAATTCATTTAAAGCGATGGAAATTGTGACTTAAATAATGTTTTACAATGACAATTCAGAGATACGCATTCTATGATTACAATAACTGTCTTTTAATCCATCCGAATGTCCGTTCATCAGTCCATCGATTTCAACTCCATTGTAAGTTGGTCTGTGCCATCCCAAAATGAGCATATAATCCTATATTATATAAACATTGTTCCGTCCGTCCGTTTAGGGAACAAAAATAATTATTTATTGAAAATACGATTTTTTCGGTATTATTCCTGCTTTTTATTTTTTTAAGCTCAGTGTTTCAGAATTAACTGTACATCTGAGCATATGTTATTGTTCCCTACGAAATTAGCTGTAGTGGACATTTTTTAATTTGAATACCGAACATAAAATAATTTAAAATAATATTTAAATAAAATCTGATTTTTTCCTAATTTTTTCAAAAAAATTGAGATTTAAAACATTCCCATAGTTACAAAGAGTCCCAAATATAACAACTAAAATATGGTCTAGGACTAGTTTTTAACGTAGAATCTAACGGTACCATTAGTTTTGACGTACGTTAAACCGTTAGGGATTTATTAATTAAAACTCCTAATTATTGGTCATTTTGTTGCTAAAGTTGACATTTGATTTTTTTTAAATTTATGCGTTAGGGTCAACTGCTCACTAACTCTGTAATATTGTTCCCTATACAAGTGGTGTCTAGTGGACATCATTGAATTTCATTATGGGCCTTCAATTATTTATAAATGATTATTTATTTAAATAAAATGTGATTTTTTGTCATATTTTTCAAAAAATTCGGTTTTTCAAAAAATCCCATAGTTACAAAGGCCCTCAAATTGAAATACCAAAATATGGCCTAGAACCAATTTGGAACGTAGAATCAAATGGTAGCGTCCATTTTGACCTATGTCCAACTGTTAGGGTTATAATAATTAAAAACCTTGATTTTGGGTCAAAATCTGAGGTTATAGATTTTTAGAAAAATCAGTGAACCCTCAAACGGCACATGGGGGTCAGTTCTGATGGTTTTAGTACCCAACTGATTTTTTAAGCACAAATGCCCCTGTACATATGTAGATTTATTGCGTCTGAGGCCGTAGCCGTAGCCTATACACTAAATCATTTACAATTGCCTTTACCTAATATACTATCATATAACTTTACAGGAATAAGCATACATATACTTATGCATAATCGTACATATTAATCAGATTTATCACAAAAAAAAATATCATGTAAGTGGGCTTCTGCTAGCTTGACATATTACCATATGTCAAAATCATATAAGCTTTTTTGTCCAAAGAACATAGCCGTCGTAAAATAAAAACTTATGTACATATTATTATTTTAACATCAATGGGCATTGGTGCAACAGAGTAGAAATTGAAGAAAAATTCCAAGTTATAATACCAATAACTTAGCTTTGGAAATTCCTGATATATTCATTGAAATCGGCCAAGATTTGCAGTTGACCGTTATTAACTTTTCAGTGACTTAGACATCAAACAATTTACACTGGACTCTCTCTATAAGGGATCACTGTAAATCAGCCTAAAAGTGCCACTATAGAGAGAGTCCCTTATATAGAATACCACACAAAATTGCTTCAATTAGGGATTTGTTCGGTTACTACATGGTTTACAATTAAATAGATCGAGGATCTTCACTACATTATGGATAACTGCTACATTTTCTCACGTTCTTTGAAACGAATTCATCTTTCGAACCTTTAAACATAACAACATTGTCCCATTTGATTTTTCACAAACATTTGTAATTACAATATTTGAATAGAATATCCCTGGACTTTAACGTTTAACTAAAAATACACGATATTGTACTAATAAAAGGTTTATCCATTTTGGATTTAAACACGATATTAGTTTAATAATATGTTAAATGATAATGTATTCATAAACCTTACTAAATTTATATTTAAAAAGTAAAACACCTAATAGAGATTAAATAGAAATAAATAAGCTTAAGTTACTACGGTATTTGCCTTGGAAATTGTATCGTGAATACGATTTGCTTGTTTATTTAAAAAAATGTAATTTTAAAATATTATAATTACTATAAAATATCTGTTTAGGGACAACATTTATACGTATTTGAACAAAATAAAACAATTATTTTTAGAATGACACTATAGAGAGAGCTACAGGCTCCATATGCGTGCTAATTTGTGCTACTATAGAGAAATATCCACTATAAAGAAATCCCTAATTTGGAGAGTCAATAACATGCAATATGTGTGGGGCGGGCTTGAATGTGACACTATAGGGAGAGTTCCCTTATATAGAGAGTTCTTATAGAGAGAGTCCAGTGTAGATTTTAAAATATTGCTCATTTTAATTTCTAATGATTTTATAAAGGAAATGTTATCTGAAATCATTAAAATCAGTGAAGGTTAGCAGTTTGACCTGGACTAATTGTTGTGGCTCACGGGTCAAACCTTCCAGATTCTCGAAAAAGTTCTGATTCTCTCTCGTAATGATTTCATAAAAAAACAATTTACTAGAATTATTATTGAA
>JAQGAK010004268.1:0-12613 GCA_034696945.1 Lipothrix lubbocki
TGACTTTTCTACGTAAAAGTGAATAATCGTCAAACATAAGTGTGAATAGAAATGACAAATCATTATTTAGTAGTATAGGTCTGTCGAAAGTAAACAAACACTAAATAAAAACAATTGTTTGCAATTCTTTCCACTGATTCTGCACTAATCATGGGTTCAAAAAACAATTTTCATAAAGTTTCCGTTGTAAGGAAGCCGCAAAATATTTTATTTGTTTGATATTTATCAATAATGGCTTGCATATAAAAGAAATTTAAAATGCTTAAGTAAAATATATGCTACTGATTCTCTAAGCATTTCTTTATTTTAATCTAAAAATTGGTACGTACATATAATCGTTATCAAACCACGGAGTGAGGCATTGAAATAAAAAGTAATTTTAGAGAAAGTCACAATGAACTCTATGTATAGAAATTTTGAAGGTGGAGGAAGAAGCTTTTTGTACTGTAAATGACTGCAGATGAGACAAGCATTGGACGGGGTTCTAAGTGACTGTCAGAGTCAATCATTACCTTTTTTCTATTTACGCCTTAATTTTTGGGATATTTTGTTTGCAGAGGACATTTGACACCGACAGCTCCAAAGAAATCCACGTTACAGGCAGGAACATTAGCTTATTGTCGTTCCACCGACATTCCTCCCGTCCTTTCCAATTACGGGACACGGATTTCGGAAGAATCACAGCGTCGACGCTACTGTAATAATTGTAATGTCTAATTTTAAACTTCTTGAATGATCCTCCTAATTACCATCTTTAAAAAATTGGTTTTTAAGGGAAAAATCTGTTTAGTACACCGGATTCTCGCTATAAGGGATCTCCATATAAGAGAACTCTCTCTGTAAGAGATCCCTTTGACCCGCATATCATACATAGTTATATGCATACTAGCTCTCTCTATAAGAGAATTCCTATATAAGAGACTGATTTTGGTGAAGTATAGCGTTCTCTTATAGCGAGAGTTCAGTGTACTACAGAAATGTTTTATTATCGGGATTTTGAAACCAACTTCGTGAATCACCGGTGCAGCCAATCTCCGAGAAACATTGTAAGCAGTTGTCATTATCGAGTATGGATGATGTCAATCCATCAAAATTCTTGGCTGTATTGTTCCAGAATCTCAAGTTGAAACACGCAGTAGGATTTCCTTCTTCCAAAATAAATTTCCTTCCTCGATAATCAATATGTTCGTATAGAACTGGTAGCATCAGATCGTAGGAGTAATCTGTATACAAAACCGGTGGGTTGTTGCAACATGTGTAAACTCTCGTGTTTATAGTTATACATATTTAAAACACGAGACATTATTAAATACACACAAATGTGTATAAATAGTATTTTTTAAAAAAATTTGGGTTTATACTCCGATGCACCCTAGGGCTAGGGTATAAATATAATAAATATATAAATAATGTGTGAAGGAACCTGGTTGAGCACATGTTCTATTACAGATGTTTCCTAAGTAATCCCTCCCCATGCCTGGAGAGCAGTAGTCCCACGAGTCGTCCTCGAGTGTGCACTAAAAGTATGGTTTCCCACTGGGCTCACACGCTTCAACACACACTTCCCCACGTAATCCAGTAATATTCTGTGACGCCGTAGGAAATTGTGCGTAGCAAAAGCTAAATGATGAGATTTTATTGTTTTTGAAGCAGTGCTGTAAATTCAATAGACAAGAATCATTCTTTAAAGTCATCCTGGATCCAGTGCAACCAACGTCTCTATAAATATCAATGCAATGAATTTTCGTATTTATGGAGCTAATCGATCTGTCAAACTCGGTTTGGACCAAGTTAACACAGTCATTTGCATGTTTAGGGATAATTTCAATTGCTGGTCCTTGAAAATAACCGTATCTGTACGCCACAGTGTTTTCCGTATTCCAAAATTCTAAATAAAGTGTTTATAAATTATATGTATGTACCTCGGTAACATATGGTATTGAAATATGGTAGTTACATAATACACAGTCATGGTACGAGTTTAACTGCGTTGTCTATGCGTGACTGCAAGCCTTTCCATTGCTAACAGCAGAACGTTAATGTTTAATTCGGCATACCTGGATTAGTACAATTCCGGCTACAATTTGTTAGAAGAAAATTTTGCAATGGCCGAGGTTCACAAAAATCTTTAGTGCCATCATGTAAATTGCAACTAAAATAGTTTGGGTCCTTGGCGATAATGCATTCATTGATACAAGGTAGCCCTGATTTTGATCCATTCGCCGTGGTAAACTTTTCCGGGAACGGAACATTGCAGTGCCGAAAGGATGAAATTTTTTGAGACCAATTGCACCAACTCAAACTTAAGTGGCATTGTTCGTGTAGTGCAGGTTTCAGCATTTCGAAGTTTCCATCGCACCCAGTCTTATCGTAAACGTAGAGACAATTTCCATTCAAAGCAATTGACATCGCTTTATCATTAAAATCCTGGTTTATTGCGAGTGGGTTTAAACTAATGCACATGCGGTCTGTTATGTTTGTCACCGTGAGATTATTTCCTGTAAAGTAATTCCCAGTGTACAGTACTACAACGTCGGAATGCACGGGATATTCCACTAGTAATACATTGCTTATTTCAAATTCCGGTGCACAGCAATTTGTACCAATTGGCTCTATTACAGTGGCCGAACAATGTTCACATTGTTGTCCAAGGAAATTCATGCCGGGTCTTGGGATACATTTGGTCGCATGTCTGTCGTTTGAATGACACCAGAAATAATTTTGTCGCCGTGTTTTGCATTGATCCTGACACAAACTGCCTGACAAGGTTATTGGCAAATGATACAATATTGGGAGTTGTGAATGACTAAATTTTAGTGACTTTATGTTACTTGGCAACACACATGACGGCTGATTGTCCTTGCAAACGTTTTGAAAGGCAAAGATGCTATTGAAGCTACCCGTACATCCGATATCATCGTAGAAATGGAAGTTGTTTAAACGCTGGGTAACATTTGATATTAAATATTCAGTATTTTCAGCATGTAAAGTGTAGCATCCTTCACCATTGTTCAAATCAATTTCGGTGTTGAGGGCTCGTAAGCGAAGAGAAACTTTAGAGTAGAGTTCTGTTTGTAAACAACGTAATATTAATCATAATGCAGATATCAAAATATGTATGTCTGTGCTTTGGCAACTCAACCAAAAATGCATTACTTACTATTATTATCACAATTGTCCCTGTCACAATTTTCCCCCAAATGGTTTTGCTGAAAATTTGGAAAACAAAAATCCACTAAGCCGTCTTTAATTTCGCAGTTAAAATAATGAGGATGTTCTTTAGATTTGTTGCATTTAGTTTTGCATTTACGTTGACCAAAAGCTGTAGACCTATATGGTAAAATTTGAAAATACATATAAAATCATTTGAAAAGTTCAAAACGGACTAATTCTAGGAAGATAAAAAATAAGAATTTACTGAGACGTGTTGCAAAGTTTGAAGTAGTTTGGTGTAATCGGAATACAGGAACTTAAAGATTTTTGGCATTCATAATTGTGTTTGTAAAGATACACCGTAACGTTACTATTACACTCTTCGGATGGAAAGAACTGAACGCAATTAATGTTCGTGTTTTCCATTCTGATGCTTCTTGCGTTATCCGTGCTATAGCACTTGGTAACGTTGAGTACGTAGATAATAGACTCAATGCCTTGATGATTTGGGCCGGTGTAAAATACAATTGGCGTCCCTGCACAATCTACATACATATGAAAATGTAATTAATAATTGCATTTATATGATGAATTCATAAATGAAACTAAAACGCGTCTAAAATCCCTAATCAGGCTGAACTCCTGGTTTGTAAATCGGTTTAAAATTGGCGGGACAAATTCCACTAAGGACCAGGACAGTTCGCATTTAATTTTTTCAATTTAATTTAGTTGTCTTAAGTTTAAGTTATTCAGCAAGTATTTTATTATTAAAAAAAACGCTAGTTTTTTATAGAAGAAGGTAGAAATAATGAATTTATTTCAAATACATTGGCTTAAAGCTACATGGGATGAAATTCAAATTCTTGAACTATTGGAATTTAAACAAGTTATTGAAGTGGCAAAAAGCAACCGAATTGCTCAAAATTTTCTATGGTGCCCTAATTTAAACATTTCCCTCTATACGCGTTATATTCTGTAATTTTAATGACTTACGGTTTATAACGTCGACATATTCGTAATATCTGTACTCATTGTCACTCATTACTTCATGTCGGGGATAGCAGTTTTCCACAAGGCCAGTCTCAGTGGTGCATATGAAACTTCCGTTGTCTATCGGTTTGCAAGCGTCTCCGCAAGTCAAACCACTGGTTGTAAGAGATATTTCACAACGTGGGGGGAATTTCACGGTGCAGAACCTAATTGATAGCCAGTGTGTGGATAGAAAACATCTGGCTGTATCGTTCAGACAGTCATCGTCGACACCAGGAATTAGTTCTTCGACGTCTGCTGTACAGCCCAGCCCTGTGTATAGCTGGACACAATTGCCGTACAAATTTAGAGAGGCGACGCCGTTTTCGAATACGGGAAAGAATTCGGACCTGGTGTTGTTTTCTAACAAATTGTGGCATATTCTATCGCTTTGATATTTAAGTTGGTACTGTTTACCCTGGTGACTTTTCAATTCAAACAGAGCAATTTTATGGTGCCTTTCTATATATTTTAGAACACGTTTTGCAATGGTTACTATGTATTTTCAATCATCGGTGAAAATTTAAGTTGTGTACTCATTATATTACCTTCGTGCCCACAGTTGTTTCCACAATAATTTCCTAAATGGTCCATTTCAGGGAAAGGTGCACAAAAATCCCATGTATTTGGATGCTGTAAATGACACCAAAAATATGGTTTACCCCTAGTTGCACATTCGGACGCACATTTATCTCCTCTTGAACCCACTGGCGATGTTAGTTTAACAGGCTTGATCCTCCCGCAATACGAGAGGGACTTTACCACGCCATATTTTATTCCCTTATTTTGAGGATTTCTAGGATCAATGTCGTCAATTTTGGCCGCTCTTAAACCACTAAAGGTGGTAACTAATGTCTGTTTGACAAACATCATCCACCGACCGTCGTTTATTGATTTTTGAAATGCTTTTTTCCCATATGTTGAACCTAAAAATATTTACATTAGAACATCTTGTCGGCAAAGGATCGAAAAGCACCATGGTATGTTTGTCTAATATGTAACAAAGGCCACATTGCGTTTAGTTCGGAATACACTAAATTTGGAACATACTGTTTAACTATTTGTTATAATTTTTTCTTTTAGGATTTTAGACGTTCCTGCGTTAGTGCATCATTACTCCGTTCAATACAGTGCGCTCCCGCTATTAAAGAACATTTTATAACAGCATTTGCATTATAGCAGCCCTTGCCGTTCCCTCGCGTCTTATTTTGGTAATATTTACTCTCTCTACATATAACAACATTTGGCTTATACTAGTTAAATTTTGCCGTTGTATAGTGTGCTCTTATAACGAGAGTGCACTGTAATGCACGAAAGTAAAAGTGTTTACTGTATAAATGCTTACCAATGATACTAAATTTCGATGGTTTTTTCCCTTCTTTTTTGTAATGTATTTGTAATTTCAACACCGCTGTTTTTGAAAATAAAAAAATTAATTAGAAACATCATGAGTTTGTTTACCCAATACAAATGCTTTTAAAAATTAATTTGGCTTTAATACACCCCCACGTATTGCATTGTTTTCAGAAGAAATTATTCGCATCTTGTAAAACTTGTAATCCAATTTTAAATAGAAATATCGTTTCAATAATGGCTGTTGTCATTTGTCATGTACGTAGTATCAAACAAAAATTAGCTTACTGATGGAATCGTAACTCAAAGCCATTTCTCCCGTGCATCCTATGTCATCAAAAATAGCCAGGCACGAACCTTTGGGATCAATTGAAGTTACCAAATCGTCCATTGATTTGGATAAGAAATTCCATTCACGAAAATTATAGCAAGGTTCGTTCCAAGGATCGATTCTTGTAGTAAACGGAGTAACAATTTGTCCAGCAAATTTGGGAAATTCGTACAGCACCGGAAGCCTAATCTGGCTATATCGTAATCTACGTACATGCAGGAGTACATGATTATATTACCAAACTATACAAAGCGAAAAGTAAAAATACTTATATTGTGGAGAGTTCCGTCAAGTCAAAGTCCAATTAAATAAATGTGAATAGGAATTGTCAGTCAAGTCCTAAAAAGTTCAAAAAAGTAATAAATAATATCAAAATGCTACCATTCAAACTTGCAGTAAATGTAATAAATTTAGTAGTAAAAACTCCCAGTGAATCTGGGCTCGGCAGTTGATTATAGTAAAGTGTATTTAAAACTTGACCTCAACTCCAAAATCCAATTACATCTTGAAATTGACTTCTTCGGAACCGTCCAGAAGTAACATACCGCCGGCCAAAACTCAAATGTGCTATAATGATTTTACACTAATACCAATGTGGAGCAAAGAAATATTGTTCAAACGTCAAAACCGATAATGTGCTCAAATTTGGATCATTAATATATTCTCAGACTAGTTACGACAACCTAATTTTAGTACATTGTGAGATTAGGTGAAAACGATTATATCCACCTGACCGACGATATAATGAATCAACAACCTGGCTTGGAACACGATGAAACGCAAAAATGTCCTAAATAATCCTGCCCAGGTCTAGGTGAACAATAATCCCATTCATCGTCTTCAACAATACACCAGAAAAAGGATTTCCCGTAGGGTTTGCAGGAATCCAGGCAAGGCTGTCCCTGGTAGCCCATTGGTTGCAAGTGAGGTGGTGACAAACTGAAGTTACAATGACTGATTGATACAACCCCACCTTCAATTGAGCTGGATAGATCTCGGAACGTTTCCCTGTTAGTGGAAAATTTATCCAAACGTAATGCAACCCCATTGCAACCAATTTCATTGTACAGTGCTATACAGTTGTCTTTAGTGGAAATTGAACGAACTTCACCTTCCATACCCAGATTAGTTATGCAGTTTACGTTATCAGGATTTTTAAAAACTTCTACAGCGACTCCTTGAAAATTTGTTTTGCTGTACAAAACCACATAGTTTGAGTCCCAGTGTTCTGTAGAGTATAAAGAAAATTAATTTGTTAACTGGATGAATAACAGCACATGTCATACATTTCAATGTTCGTAATAGCAAAATTATAACCTGGATTAGTACAAGTAGTCCCATTGCAATCAACTCCAATAAGAAAATGTTGACCAGGTCCGGGAAAGCAATAGTCTCTGGAATCGTCATAAAGATAACACCAGAAAAAGGAACTATTTCTTGTTGCACATTCGCTCTTGCAAGGTTTTCCGCTTGTACCATTTGCACGTGGATATTTTTTGGCAAGCTTGGATCCGCAAATGCGTAGAGACCTGATTCTGTTTCGGTGACGGCATGTTGGCAGAGCCAATTGACATTGCAGCTCCGACACCAAAGACAACGTCATAAATTTACCTTCGCAACCGAAATTGTCATAGACATTTACGCAATGCCCGTTGATCCCAAGGGATTGCACAGTGTTTTCATCGATTTGTGAGTCGCTAACCATTCCCAAATTAATACACGACTTGTTTATCGGATCGTCAATTGTTACACATTTTCCCATCAAATACGTTGAAGAGCATAGTTGTATCCTGGTTGAGTTTCTGTAGAATACAGGCGTACCTAAAAACATTTTTGTTTAGATTGTGAAACGGATCAAAAAATTACATGCATTTATTTTAATCAATATTTATTTTTATAATTTTGTATTATTTATCGTGAAATTAATTATACTACCCATTTAAAATTTATTTCCTTTTTGCCATTTTTTATAAAAGACTCCAATAAACTTAAAAAGCAGCTATTTATTAGAAAAAGCATTATTTTAAAATAAAAACGTGAGAGCTAAATAATCTTTAGGAGTGATGATTTTCCAAAATTTATGTACTTACTCTCAGATTTGTAAGAATTCCAAAAGTCGAAGTCATCTTCAGAGCGAATAGTAAATGTTACTAGTGGGATGATAATGATACTTATAATTCCAGTTGACCAAGGGTTAGCTCACTGAGACATTTCATTTCCAGTTTCGGAGCAGTTATTATGTATTTGCAAGAAAATGCCACAGAAATATAATTCAAAGGGGATTCTTAAACGTAAGCCAAATTCCCTGTACACACCTTGAGCACCATAAATACACTAGGATAACGTACTTAATAAATCGTATTACAATGATACTTATTTGCACTATAATGATGATTTGGATTTACGCAGGCTGTTAGAGAAATTATCGTGACTATAAGAAGAAGATTAAAGAAGTTGAAAAAAGAATGGGGTTGAGGTTTACTAATATGTACGTATAGACCACTAAAATTAAGTTACTAAAGTATGTGCTTGTAATACATATGTTCTTATAGCTGTACATGTATATGTCTGGCTATTCGTATACCTATTTTTGTAAAGGAAGGGATTTTTATCGTGCGGTTTAACACCAATATAAAAGAAAATTTGGGTTCATATTTCCGGTAGAGATTGGTAAACTTGTTTGTACAACTATAGACATAAACCGACAAATTTGTAACGCAAAACATTTCTACAAAATTAAAATAGAAAATAATTTGGATTTTAATATAATATCGATACTTAAACTCGGGAACATTTCCGTCTCCAATAAAAATATGTACTTGCAAAAATTAACGTTTCCGTTGCGGTTCAAATACAATTTTTAGGGGTAGTGCAGAGCCACTTCTAAAATGGTGTGTCCGTACGTCTGAACGTCCGGCATTACTAAAACTCATAAACTCCTGCACAGATTTCAACCAAGCTTGGAATGTGTTATTTTAGTCATGTCTTGAAGGAATTTATAGATGGGCAAATCAATTCTAGAGCGAAGCGCAATTTAGATTACGCTGCAACATGAGATTGTGAAACCTTGCGAAGTTTTTAAACCACACTACTCTTGGATTTCAATTGCCAAGCTGGCATGCAAATTATATAGTAATATCTATTTATATTTGTATTAGGCCTGCTTGAAGTCCATATTTTAGAATTCTCTATTTTCGCTTTTTTTATCAATATACTTATCGTTATTTTCGGAACTTTTGTTTTATTTACCGTACATATTGATTTTTCGGTCTTAAGCGTACGTAAATGCGAGGCTTCAAGTATATTCTTTCTTTGAACGAGAACATTCCGAAACAATTTTCGGCTTCGTCTTTCCGGACGAGCAAGCAGGGTAGCATAAAATTTGCAAGACATAAATGTCATAAATGTGGCAAAAATTGACGTGGCAAAAAAGATTGTTGCCACTTGTGGCATAAATTCCAAAAATTGAGGGTATTTACAATACATTTTTTTACCATTACAAAATTTGATACAATGTGCGTATTACAAGTAGATTGTTCAGAGCTATCTTTATTTAGCGTTATTTCGGATATATTAGTGCTTGTTACAGGTGAAACAGTCAATTTTTTCAAATTTTTGAAAGACAAATATTTTGATGGTCACAAAAATTATATTGTCACGAAGAAGTGCACGAAATAAATGCCTCAACCCTGGCACCACTAAAAATGTATTTAAAAAAATAATTTGTGCCATTCTTGCTATTATGTCAAATGTTATTAATGCCAATTATGCCAGCCTGATATGGCAAAAATGAAAACTTTGTGGCAATAATGCGACCCTGCAATCTAGCTAAATCATTCTTTGTATGCAATGTTTGTTTACCAGTTTTCCGTCTGCTCCGATAATTCGTTGAAGACATTTGCCAGCACGTGCTTAAACAGGAATGTGTTGATTATAGGAAGGCAAATACGGCCGCTTCGAAGGATAAATATGGGGTGTGAGGAAATTTTTCCCCAATTCACCCTTTTCCACAATTTACCATATTAAACTAACGAACATAAAGCAAGTACTCACGAAAAACCAGGTTATTACAATGTAAAATATAATATTCCGCTTTTTATTGGTTTTTAAATTTAATTTATGTAAAAATTAGTCCTATCGGTAGAGCACACATCCTAGGAGTCTTTTGACAATTTTTTATTAAAAGGTTAAGGCGTTAAAAACGTCTTTGGATAACATTTTGAAAATTCGAATGCTTTTTTGAATTTGTCAAGCTTAGTTACAAAAATATGAATGATTTGGGAATATTTTAGGAAATACTACTAATTATAGTACTATACATTATTATTCATTATTACATAATATTTTAAAATAAGTTACATTATATATTATTATTTATATTATTATAAATTATTGATGGGTACATAATACCAAAATTATATATTTTGCTTTTCATAAGCACGGCACCTGCAAATGTTTTCAAAGTCTATACTACAGTATAGCTTATATGTATGTGAGTGCTGTTGACCAAAACGTTTTCATTGACACATGCTGCATGGGGCTTCGATTAAAATTCAATGCAAATATTAGGACACATAAGTTCCAAAAAGGGCAACTAATTGGAGCAAGGAAATCGAGAGTTGGTATTCATTCGAAAAATTCTATACGTGTCAGTAATAGGCACAATTTAGTCCAAAAATTTTGAATAAAAGACGGATTCATTCCATTGAGGGAAACATTCCAAACTTGAGGTTTCTCCAGTACAACTCTTCTTCACCATTCTTTGTCTGTCTTGGTCGCTTGACAATCCACGAGAATCCGAAATGACAACAGTGTATCTCATCGTCTTGGCTGCGGTCATCACTGTGGTTACGGCTGGTGGCGGGGTTACTTTGCCAGGTAGTTTAAAAACTTAACAATATATTTTGTCCGTGAATTTGGGTTCTTAGCAATGTATTTTTTACAAATGGCATTATTATTTTCTATTCTTATATTTTGTTTAAGAATAGAAACTTGCTAACAGCTTGTACCATAGACAAATTGAATTTTAAACTTAGTTAGTGATAATTGTTGTTTATTATTTCAAATAATTTTACCGTTAAATTATTGTATACGTTTAACATAAAATTTGTAAATGACAAAAACGATAATGTTCTAATCTTAAGTGTATATTGCATTAGAAACTTGTAAGCAAATTTATACATTTAGTTCATTGTATTTTTGTTTTTTAGCCTGCAAGGATTGCGAAATCTGTGTTGGTGTTATTCCGCTCCGCCCTGGTGGATGCACACTTCCTCGGGCCTTATCTCCTAAATATGACACGTGTCCAGCTCCTGCGCCACCCAAATTGTGCCCCTGCATTACCGATTGTAAGCATGGGTACACTCCTTAGCATGAAAAAACAATCACAGAAGCATAATCACGCTTTGTTGTCTTCAAATTACAAAATGTTAAAACTTGAAAATCCTTTCAAAATTTGTTTTTTAAACAGATTTGGTGTTAAATGTTAGAAATTACGTTGTAAAGTGTAAAGTTTTGTTTTAATACAAAAATGTTGGTTTGCAGTGACTACCGTGTATTCAATGGACCTAGGGACAGGCATTCCAGTGACCCCGACTATCAGTAATGAGTTGATATGATTATTATACTCAAGTGTAACTATTATTTTTAAACTCGTTGAACATATGAGAATTAACGTGTGATGTGTTACAACATCTTTACAGGTCCAGCAGGAGTGGTCAGTTCAGGTTCGTGTTTGGGGAAATGTGTGGATATTTTAATTATCGGCAATAAAAATACCTTTAGACTATAATATAATCTTTTTAAAATACAGGATCAACTAATCCAGTAGCTGTTTTCAGTAAGTTCATTTTGGCGGGAAATAATCAAATGTATCTTTGTCAATATGTATTATCATTTTTTTAAAATTGTTATTCTTGATTTTATTATTATAGACAATAGATGCAGAATTCAAGCCGTTATCAGTAAGTAAAGCTTTGAATATTCAAATTAAGTGGAAAAATCTTACAGACGGAAACATTAAAATTTCTAATCGAAAAATTCAAAACTCTGAATGTGCAGACAATCAATTAATACAAAATTTCTTATCTACAGGTGCAGATGGCACCACTGTGGCTTGCGATCCAGTTACCCATAAAGGAGGCAGTAAGTTACCATTTAAATAATAACAAGTATTACTACAAAACTTGCTTGCATCAGAACTATTTTACAACCAAAAAACAATTTTATGAAAATTAACGTTTTTCTGAATTTTCAGGTACGCTTCATGTAGAAGGTAAAGAAAGGGGCAATATAATTATATTATTAAAAACATTTCCACAATTAAAGACATGGGTAAGGCCTTTTGAATCGTAAAAATTTAAACTATATGCGCATATTTATTTCACACTTACAGGTTTATGCGCCGGAAACGCTCTTGATGTGCCTATCGAATACATTGGTAAAAAAAATGGTTCATTTAATTTATCCCAGTTTACCATATTTACGCTTAACACATTTATATTTTTAAGGCATATTAACTCATATAGTTATCTTTATTTATAGACGAGGATGGGTATTTGCAGAATTTCGTCTCCACACAATTTGGTATTGTACAAACACAAATTTAAATGTTGACGTACCATCATTTTAATTCCAACATAGCTTACTAAAACTTTTCTGTACACATTTCATTCTAACTTTATCTTTCCTAACAGCGGCCAGTGGCTGTGCTAAAATTCCGTTCCCCTTGGTAAATTAATCCAAAAG
>JAQGAK010004269.1:0-12609 GCA_034696945.1 Lipothrix lubbocki
AAAAATTCACGGTAAAATTACAATGTCCATTAAATTTTCGACAATTTTAAAAATGCGCTCTAAAAATATGCCAAATCAAGTACTACACGCCCAAAACTTTCCCCATCCCTAAATTAACTAAATTTCAATATTTACCACAAAATAATTCCTGTAGCTATACCAACCCTCCAGCGAAACCACTATCATTGAACCGCCCCATCCCTATCATCCTTTCCCGTCATGACCGCCAGAAGCAGCGCAGTGAACTTACAATAAAAGCCTCTCTCTCTCTCTCCAATCCAATATTTGTGAATGGAAAAATTTCTTTCGGCTTCGTCAAAGCTCCAAAACGTTATTAAATGACTAATACCCCGCTACCACACGTATATTATGACGAAAAGGGATGAGAGAAAAAAACAAAAATAATAAAACCCGACGACGACGAGAGTCACAGACACGTTTAATAGCCCCATCCACCTTATGGCGTAAAAAGCCCATAATACAAAATATCCTATCAGCAAAAATTCCTAAAGTGCTAATTTATGTACAGAAGGTATAGAAATTGGTACATTCACACCTTCCGCCAGCAATGTGCTACGGGCCCCCTTAAAACCCCCCGCGCTTGCGCAGTAGTAAAAATTGGAACGAAAGGAACAGACTTGTGATTAATCCGGCCCCTCCTCCATTCTATAAAATCCCATAATATTCACAATATACGCATATACTTACATATGGGATTCTCTCCCTTGTGTGGATCTTCGTGGATGTTGAAAATTACAGAGGAAAATAATTCGTCCATGAAGGATCCAAAGTACCAATTTCTATATGTTCAACACAGAAGTTGATACTTTTGAATACTTTGCCGGCAGGAGGCCATGAAGGATAATAAAGTACTATTTTCTATACCTTCAATATAAAAGTTAGCACTTTTTGATACTTTGACACGGACGGAGATATCCACTAAGGATACCAAAGTACCAATGTCTATACTCTCTATACAGAAGTTAGTACTTTTGAATACTTTGCCGAGAATAAGCCAAGAAGGATAATAATGTACTAATTTCTATACCTTCCACACAGATGTTAGTACCTTTTGGTACTTTACCAAGAATGTACCACAAAGCATCCCAAAGTACTAATTTCTATACCGTCCATATAGAAAAGTTAGTACGTTTTGATACTTTGCCAAGGATATACCACAGGGTTGGGTTGGGCTGGGAGGGCAAAAGCATTAAGCGGCAGGAGGAGGGCGGAGGACTGAACGGAATTTAACATAGAAACTTGAGCATTACGCAGAAGGAGGAGAGGAATATTTGAGTCAAGGGGGAAGCATAGGGAAAGATACTTGGCGTGCATAGGGGAAGTATAGGCAGAATCACTTTGTGTGCATGCGGAGAGTATAGGGAAAAGTACGTTAAATACATGGGAAGGATATACACGCATTGCTCTTATTATTATTAAATGTGTGTGTGTCTGTGTATAGAAAATCCTCGCTCGCTGCTTTGCTCTCGTCGGCTGACTCAGAGAATCTCTCTCCCTTCTTCGCATTTGACTGGGTCCTTGTTGTTGTGTTGTGGGCTTCTCACGAGGAAAGAGCAAAAGAGTGGAAACTCCTCGAGAGTCGACTGTACACTCAACGGAGCCAGCATCAAAAATGGAGGACAACCAGGTCGGGCAGACTATTACACTACTTTCATCATCCTCAAGCCATTCGTGTTGTAACTCATCCGTGGATTTGGAGCCGCAGAGGAAGAAACGGTGCATTCGCTTCCCCTCCGATTTCAGTAATGAAGATCCTCTGCTCATCGGAGACTCTGGATTTGCAGAATTTACTGGAAAAAATTTCGAAGAAAATGGCGACTCGGAGGTTTCCTCTTTCTTTCCAGTGGGTATGTACCTTTACGGACTTGTGAATTTTTCATTGGGCGACGAGGGGTAGGGGGTGGAGCATTCCGCCAATCACAGTAGCGCTAGTGGCAAATTCAAAATCTAGCCGTAGTTCCCCGCCCAATAGCATAGAGGGAATTAGTTGTGTCGTGTGGATTTTCCAATATTTTTTTTATTTCCGACTTTTATCCTGTATTCTTGTTAGCTGGTTCCCCATTGGCCATCCCTTGTTCATGTATTGTGTGGGGAACTTTCCATCGATTTTCAATTTGAATTTTCCCACGCATTGACTTTCTTCCCAGTCATTCATTCATGTGCTAATGGGTGATGTAATGGAAAATTACATTTAGTTCGGATTTTCTCCGCTCCTCTTCTTTTATTTAATTTTATAGTTAGTAGAGAGGGAGGAAAATTACGTTAGTTCAGGATTTTACCACGAGTATTTAAATATACAGAGATGAGAAAATTGCAATTAATTTTTTTAATAGTTTTTATTATTGAAATTAAAAGTACTTTTTTTAAAAAAATATTTTTTTAATGAGATATTATTTTTAATTAAATATAAAATGCGGGGGGAAATTAAAATAAAATGACAAAAATCATGGGATGACGTGGCTGGCAATGAAAAGAAGGCGCTGCTGCGTGTGATGAAGATGAATTTGTATTATTTTCTTACGTAATCTTCTTTTACTTTGCGTTGAATATTATAGTCCATTGATCTGGGGTTTCTTGGGGTCAAAGGACTTGTAAAAAAATAATATTGATGAGAGAATGAGTATTTGCCGGATTTTAATTAATTTTTAAAACTTTGACATTAGTAGAAATTTCATTAATTAAAATTTTCATGAAGTAAGATTTTTTTAAATTGACGATTTTAAATGGGATTTTTGGGTAATGCGATGGAAGGCTTTTATGTTGGGGAAAATTTAAGACGGAAATTTTCTTGAGCTTGAAATTGGTTTTAGTTTTTTTTTCGGGTTTTTTATTTATGCGAATTATATTATGAGTCAATTTTAATTGTGGGCTCGAAAATTATATGCATCTAAGTTTAATGAATTAAATTCACAAGGTTCATTAACCCCTTGCCCTTGACATTAAAATCAGGTTTTCGGACATGATTTTTTGTTTTTATGTTGATTTTGATACAACATTGATTTTGACAAAAAGAGTAATTTATTAAATTACTAACTACTTTTTCATGAATTTATTGCTACAACGGATTTTTAATACTGGTGAATAAACTTGCATTTATTAAATTAAAATGAATTGGTTGAGATGTAAAATTTATTCCATTGTCCATTATTGGCACGAATTTAAGTAAAATGCAGATGTTACTACTAAACGGATTTTATTAATATTAAGAGCATTTTGTTTGGTATTGTAGGTATGACGAAAAAGAGAACAATATTGATGATAAATAGATAATGCATCGGGCAAATAAAATAAATAATATATGCAAGGGGAGTGTATATTGAAAGGAGGAAAACGGAATATTATCTACGCGGGGAATAAATTTCTCAGCTTGGTTTTGACTTGTTATGCGCCGGTCTCATGATGATTTAATGTGTTTATTTTTAGTTTATCTTTAAATAGATGTTTGGGGAATAAGTACTTTAATATTTTTAAATAGAAGATGGAGGGGAAATTTTAGTAGTGTAATATGAAATAGATGCTGAAACGTTAAAAGTGATTGCCCTGTGGTTGAACCTCTAGGGTTATGTACCGTATATACGGAATTTGTGGGTATATTGGGGTTCTTGGTGTCTTTGCAGATCAACCTACAGAACTATTCGAGGATGCAAATCATGGCGTTTCAGCTAGTTTAAGAACGACGTCCATCGATACCTTGTCGTTAAGTACGGATTTGAGTGATCTGCCCGATCCAGAAGTTGATCCTGACACTGAAGAAGATCAAACTAGCAGTGTCGAAGACGTGAGTCAGTTGACCAGCATCAACGCTAGTAGTAGTAGCAGCAGCACTAGCAACAGTAGCATTAGTGACCCCGGTTGTAGTAGTCTGAGCAATAGTCGAGATAGTCCGACGACTGAGAACAATTACCTGTCAGAGAAAACTTGGGGAGAGATTTTTACTAGTAAAGAGATTCAGGGTCATCCCGGAAGAATTGCTCTCATGCAGCGATTCCTTTCACATTTACGGAGCGATCCGGATGACAGTCAACTTCAACGGTTTATGAACTATATTTTGAGCTGTCCCGAGTTTTCTCCACCCCGGCATAAACTGCGACATGTAACGACAATCCAGGATGTCACGAGGTTATTAAGGTCAGTGAATGGTATTCTTGTATATGTGCTGGTATATTGATTTTAAGTACATTGAACGTTAAGTTAGGGGATAAATTATATGATTTTGAATTTTCGTAAACAATCATACTCATACAATTCATAATATTTTTACAGGTGTTCCAAACGAATTCTGGTTTTGACCGGTGCGGGTATTTCAGTCTCGTGTGGTATTCCAGATTTCCGTTCCAAAGATGGGCTCTACTCTCGTGTATCCAAAGTTTTTCCTCATCTAAAGGATCCACAAAGTGTTTTTGACATCAGGTTGTTTCGCCGGGATCCTAGACCCTTTTTTGCAACAGCTAAAGAGTTGTACCCTGGCCAGTTTGAACCATCTCTGTCACATAAATTCATCAGAAAATTAGAGATGCGTAATCAATTGTTAAGAAATTATTCACAGAACATCGATACCCTTGAGACTATTTCTGGAATTGATAAAGTGACCATGTGTCATGGTAGGTGATTCCTAATATTTATTTTATTAAATCTACATTTTATCACACTTCTGTTATTAAGTAAAGATTTTTTTACTTTAGGATCCTTTGCAACAGCAACTTGCATTAGTTGTAAATTTAAAGTGAAGTCAGATGATATTCAAGAGAAAGTCCTTAGTGGAGAAATTCCCTTTTGCCCGAATTGTTCAACCCCGGAAGAAAAGGAAGCACTCCAATATGCTTGGTCAACATCATTTCCTGAACCTGGATTGGACCAGAAAATCGATCCTGGTCGAAGACTGTCAGTGGAAGAGGATGATGATGACTATTTCCCCTCAGAGGACTCCTTTCCCCTCCCCCCTGTCCTCAAGCCCGACATAGTATTTTTTGGGGAAGATTTGCCCGACGAATTTCACAATAATTTGAATTCGGACAAACCCATATGTGACCTTTTACTTGTCATTGGATCATCACTTCGTGTTCGACCAGTTTCCCTTATTCCCGGTAACTTAAACTAGTCATTTATTTTCATTGAAAATTACTTAGTTCAATTCTAGCTGTTAAAATAACTTCAATATTCTTTTGTTCGTATTCTTTTACTAAACGGTTTGCTTTTAGATATTGAGGATTCAATAACTGTTGTTGTATTTTCAGGGATGTTACCCCCGGAGGTACCACAAATCCTTATCAACCGTGAATCCCTTCCTCATTGCACATTTGATATTGAATTGTTGGGAAACTGTGACACCATAATTTCCCAACTGTGCCGAAATTTGGGCTCGGATTTCATGGACTTGGCATCCACTAAGGAACTGAAACAAGTGGATAAATTACCAAGAGATAATTACCACAGTAGTGAAATACTTGAGCCCAAAGAACCTCAGTCTGAAAATGATATTCAAGCATTGAAGGCTTGCTGGGAGCCGAAAGTAAATGAAAATATATCCTCCAGGTTACCTGGTAAGTCAAACTTATAAATACGCCAAGATCATATTGGTGTACTAGTTGGTACAAGTTTTTAACTGATTTTGACTTGGTTATATTAGAAGGCTCATTCTTACACTGGCGTCCAAGGCAGTACGTTTTTGAGGGAGCAGAAGTGGACTATGATCCAGATGATGATGATGAGGAAGAAGACGACGACGAGTCTGACTCCAGCTCGTCAGGGAGTGACTCTGAAGATGTAGATGAAATTTCTTCTAGTGATAACCGTGAGAGCGGAACTGATAACGACGTGTCGGACTCTCCGACCTCAAACCCTTCAGTACGGATGAAAATCACAGCTACTTCTTCTTCGCCCTCTCCTACAGCATCACCATCATCGGAACGATTAGAATCTGCCGTGCTGGGAACTTCCGCAAATTCTAATTGGTTATTAAATAACAGTGTAAATGCAAAAAATGACTGAAAAACAGACGCTGTAGTTATAAAATACGATAGACTCATTTTTTTCTTGTTGCTGTTACTACTATTATTTTACGATTATTCTATATACAATGAACTCTTATTATATGTAGTTAACGAAAATTCAGGCGTGGAAAGCGATGAATGAGAGCAGCACATGAAAATAACGCAATTACTACACTCTAAAATGTTTACTTTACCTTTGCCGTCGTTGATATAATTTTTAAAACTGTGTATTTCTCCAGGGCCGAAATCAATATAAAAATAATATTAGACCTTAAATTAATTTATCCATACCGCTATCAAACACTCCCAGCAAACGTTGTTTTTTGTATTACTAAATCTCTGTTTGGATCACCTTTAATATGATTGTATACAATACCATGTACAGAAAGTTGAAAGGTTACTACCACATTATTATTCTATTATATTATATGTGGTATATGTGTGTTTTTGCAAACTTATGCTACTGTTGTTATTTCTTCTCCACTGTGGTACACCCTGTTATATTGACATGTTAACAAATTTATTGCAAACTACGATAATATATTGTAAAAGTAAAAAATATCTTAAAAAAACACAAAAGATACAGAAGACCCAAATAAGAGGAATATTTCGTACGCAAGTATAAACTATTACTCTTGTGTTTGAAAGAATATAGTAATAACAGTGAGGATTAAACTACAAAATAATAAAAATACATTAACCATTTTTTGCATACATCCCAACGATAAACCTCGTATATTATATGCGTAACAACTTATTATTGCAAACTACGTACATAGTTTTAAGGACTTATGAGTCTAGATTCTAATCGTATTAATTGTTAACTTTCGAAAAGGAATCCATATGTCCAAAAAATATGTATCGATTTTGTTTGTGGCATATAATTATACTTACATATTACTAACTCATTAATGTTTCAACTATGATATAAAAAGTCCTTTTTTATTATCATGCTTTTTTTCCTTTTGTTGCTGTTGTCAATGAAATAATGTTCGCAAATCAAATCCACTATTTTTCTACATACCTATAATATATTGTATAATAATTACTACACCTGATATATTATGCGACGTCATTTTTATTGAATGTAATACTGGTATCACTAGAATGTGCAAAATATCTATGTATTCTAAGTATATAATTATACCAATGTCCCTTTGATTTGAAATCATTTTTGTTGTTGTCTATTGTATATTAAATTATTTGCAATAGAGTGTATCAAGGATTTAAATACAAGGTTTTGTAAATAAATTCATAAAAAATATGATTCCTATTATTGCTAATTAATATTTTGGTACGGTTTTTTTGTACATTATGAAATAATAATAATATTTTTACTGTATATTCAAAAACATTACTCTAGAAGTAATAATACATTATAATAGTGTTAATTGCGACATTTAGGTAATAAATCATGGCTAAAAACAAAGATCGTAAAAAAAGTTTGAAATATTATATATTGGGACTTGTAATTGATTATGTAAAATAGTTTGTTATTGATCATATAAATGTAAAAATGTATAATTTTTATGAATTTGTTTGTTTCTACCTGCATAATAAGTAGTATATATATCGATGTTACATTTTTTCGGTTTTTGGAGCTATGAATCGCGTCTTCATTATTAAATGATGTATAGATCCTTAACTATAGGGAAATTGTAATAATAATAATTATTGCTAAATAATAACGTCGTCAACCATGTGCATCCGGATTGCATATATAATATAGTCCTATATAAGAGTCTAATTAATATGTAAGGAAATCATTCTTAAACCCTCCTATTATTAATTAAGTATAGTTCAATAATGATTATTCTAGTTTTACATGTTTAGAATGGTATTTATTTATGGTTTGAATGTTCATTATATCATTAAAGTTGTATAGGATGTAAGTCTATATAGGGTAATGTAAATACAAATATAGTCGCCTTACATGCGTTTTAGTATGTAAATCAATAATATGTTATCAAATTACTAATAATTAATTACATACTTTATTATATTATGAACAGGTTTAGTACCCGTTGTTAAGTTTTTGCAAGATTATTTAAGTAATATTGGTCCGCCAAACAAGCACTGCAAAAAATATACTTACATATTATTATTTGTCTGTATATCGTATGTGAGTTACTATTACGAGACCTGTAATAAGGGTCTCCACTCCATTTTAAACTATTTTTCCTACACCCAGTTCATGACGTGAAAGATCAGTTGTGTAACACATATTATAACAAATAATAATATTATTAATTAGTATATTATTATTAAAATAATTATTAAGTGTATGCACGGCGAAAGATAAATTTTATGTTTGTTCCGCTATACACGTAATATGTAATTATGATATAAAAAATAATGGAAAAAAAGTTAGTGAAATGTTATTATTTGTTATTGGAACAAATTGGTGGTTTAAAAATCGTGGAATAATAATAATATTATTAATATAATATTATTATTATTGTATTGTAGGAAGAATTCTGAAGAGGAAAAAAATATGGAAAAAATTGATTAACTAAATAGAAAATATTTAATAAAAAAACATACCTTACGCAGTGAGTGCAGTAAGTTCAAAACGAAATTGAAGATGTTGTTGTAGATGACACGAATTATTAAAATTACTATCGCTAGCATATATGTTAACATACTTTAATATAATATAGTGTTGTTACACTATAATATACTAATTTCACGCTTGTTCTTTAAGATTTTGCACATTAATTAACCGTTGTCAACATCGCTTTCTCTTTCTTTCACTGACTACATTTTTTTAAAATTTACTCAACTTGTTTTTTACAATACAAGTAATTAATTTTTATTTACAAAATTAATTCATTTTAAAATATTTAAAAAAATGTAATTTTAAAAAAGTTGTTTAAAATCTAATTCAATTTAAAATATTTAAAAAATAATGCAATTTAAAAAATTAATTTGATTTAAAATATAATTAAAGTTAAAATAAGTAATAACAGTTAAATTTAAAAAATTCAATTTTTTGTTTTGTCAACTGCAAAATGTGTATATTTTTTTCTGGACTACGTTGGTGGTATTTATAAAGACTATTAAAGTTTGTATAAAGTTTTATGGAGGCTAACAAGCTGTAACTATAAGTATACATGTTATATTATACTTAATGGTTATTACAATGGTAATAATACTAACACTATTATAGCTAAGCCGATGAGCATAATATTTTAAAAATTGTAAGATTGTTTATCAATCTAGAAAGATAATATTATTATTGAACTGCGAAGCGATGATAGGACAGGCTTCACGGAAATATATTCCTGTTCAGCGTTCAGTGGTATATTTGTCAGATATGCAGTTTAACTACTAATGGGGCTAAAATTCAATGATGTTGCACTTATAATTGTCGTCATTTGTCTGACTTACAATTAATCTATATAAGTACATACATACTTATATATGGACTGCATTACTATTAAATAAAATTTCAGGAGCTTCAGGCATTATCAGTGTATATTAAACATGTATAGGTATACCTACCTGAGAACTCCTGAGAATTTATTTTGGTAACGTGGCCAATATTTGTTAATAATGAATATACGTATGTAATAAATAACTATCAATACATACGTAAATGTAATTTTTATTGTGCACAACGCAGGGAAACCATTTGTAATTATATTAAAACAGTAACTTTCCCTGTGGATATTTTCGTGTAATTCAACAAGTGTCATTATTGCATGGACTATATGTACATAAACGTAATAATGCTTGCAATTGTAATATGCATCATTTTTTGGAATTTTAATTGTTATTAGTCACACATAAATAAGAATGTTTACTGTTACTGGTTACCTTTGCCAATTTCCGTAATGGGAAAATTTAGTATATGAAATGGTAACCATACGGGTTTCTCCACCAATGATTATGTATATAATAGTATACAGACATTGTACATAGGAAAAGGTTTAACCTTAACTTTTGATTTTTCGGGCCAATCGCAAAAACCAACATAAAATTAGGAAGTACTTTATTTTAATTGTTATAGAAGAATTGTCAAGAAAGAAGATTGTGTAGTACAGATTATCTGTAATTATAGCATCTGATATTTTATTTGTATAGAGCAATCAACGCTAGATGTAATATTAGAGCTGTAATATTATAGCTGATGACGGAAAATAAATAAGTGTCTGTTTGTTTAGACGAATTAAATGAAGTTCTATAGTAAGTATAGCATTGATTTTTGCTTCAAAATAAAAATTGAATTACAGTATTATATTACCCAATTTCGTCTACTTTTCACACGTTTTCCATGAATTATGGATACATATAAATGAATGAAGTGATATTTAGACTGTCGTTCTTTATATTATCTCTGGGCATTTTAAATATGAGTTTCTATTTTACGTTCTTTATTCTTCATAAAATTGTAATAACGCTTTAGAATAAAATTTTATAAATTCATTCATGTTTTCAAAACATGGATGATATGATTTCAAAATTTTATAAATTAAACCTGCCTGGGAGGCCTTGCATCATAATTAGCAAAAGCCTTAATGAGCTTGTCAGCCTCCATGTGAGGAAACCATTTCCAGATTTCCGGAATCATTTCTGTGTAGGATTCATAAGTAACTTCTTCACGTTCCTTGGCCGACCCATGAACAAACACTTTTCCTCGAAAACACACAAACTCCACATCATTGTCATTCACTGAAATGATGCGAAACAGAAAGAGCAATCGCAGGAGAAAGGTTCGGCTGGCATCCGTGAAAATGATTTTATGCGGTTCGTAAAAATCGCTAAAATTCCTGGGCGTTATGTCATATGTTACTTCTACTTGCGACTCGGATTCAGCTTCCTGCAAATTATGAGTCATATTTTGAGCTGTTTAAAAATGCTTAAAAGCTTTACGGCAAAAAGGAGAAAAATAAAATTTACATTTTCACGGAAATAGTAAAATAATATAATAAAATATAATATAATAAAAGCATGTATAAACTTACGAATCTTCCTTTGACACCACACCCTCCAAATAAAACCCGTTCATAGAGCTGTGTATCAGCATTGAACCTCGTTTCGGCTGTGAATCCACCAGCTTCATACCTGTGGGGCAACTTGCTCAAATTTATGGGTTCCGTTATAGGGCGTCCGAAACCAACGTCTACAAGGTACAAATCCTCTAGTACTTGATTTCTATTAATGAGAACTTCCTGGTTGTTCAAATCCTCCCTAGGAATTCGAACCACAACAAATATGTGGTTCTTAGGGATGGGAAAAGAAGTTGCGTGACCAGCAGCAGCATAAACATTAAAACCGAGTTTCTCCAAAATCATTTTCAGGAAGTAATTCAATTGCATGCAGGCTCCTCCATTGGACTCCATCATTTGGCTTATGATATCCGGAATGCTCGGTGAACGTCTGTCTTGCGGATCCATGGCTCCCCATGTAATGTTCTCAAAATGATAAATAATTATTATGGAAATAAAATTTTACATATAGACATATCTTATGATTTCTTATGTTTCTCGTGAATCTGTATTAAATTTAAATATCTAAAATTAGATTAAATAAAAAGCACCTGTAGATAAAAATAAATGCTAATATAATAGTATTATGGATCTTACCTCATAGTACAGGCTAGTTGTGTAGTGTGTAATTATTTGGTGAAGGAACCTAATTTTACTTTCTGCCAACACGGGCTTCCAGTTGGGAAAGTTAATCTTCTCCTCCATGAATTTTCTTAGCTGGTCTTCAGATAGAATTTCGGTGTCGGTTGACATTTCACTACAATTACCAAAGTAGGTGTAGATATTCTTTTAAAAAATAATTATTAGCCAGATAATGATTTTAAACTTTTAGCAGTCAGATCTAAATGGACACCAACATTTACGATTATATCCAGTCTAATTATCTGTAGCTCTTGAACTTGAGTTTCAGAATAAAGTTTGTCGGCAGTCGGCATCCACTATCCAAGAGCCTGTTGTTAATGTGGTAATCTTTATTTTGCTATATCGGTAATATTCTTCCTCGAATAAAATTGACCAGTAAATGTGATTCTTATGTAATATGTGTTTAAGTATAGCATATGTATGTATTAAAATATTATGCACAATAGTGTTTATAGGTTCATTACAATCTACAATGCTACAAATATTATCACAGATTGATTCTCTTATTCAAGGACAAGTTCCATTCCCAACGTTTCTCTTGATTACACATATTCAGTAATGATAAATACAAATATTCTGTAACATAGACATTTTATAAACATTGTGTGGTACTTTTAAACGATATAAAATTGACACCCATAATACATTTTAAAAATACTTCAATAATTAAAAAGCACTACTGATGAGGTAAAAATGATTTTCGGGGTGACACAAGAGACTAGTAGGTAGATATAGTGAGTTAATTTTCTAAAAAATGGCAGTACGAACTTTCCTTTGACTCACCGTTTATGCATATAGTATGTACATACTATAATTCGTTTGGTCGTCGAGAGGAGAAAGTGCAATGAAAGGAGTAATGCAAAGATGTAATGCTGCAAATGATGCAAAGAGTAAATACAAAATAAATACAAAATAAATACAAAATAAATACAAAATAAATACAAAATAAATACAAAATAAATACA